>JAQFZX010003683.1:0-11072 GCA_034682405.1 Hydroisotoma schaefferi | reverse complement strand
TTAATAAATTAAAATACTACATTTAAAACTTCCAAGTAGTGGAAATACTGTTAATATTTCCAACTTCCGCTCATCTTTGGCGAAGACGAGGTGGTTTGGCTACCGGACTTGGAGAGTTGTTGTAGCTGTTGTTGAAAGTGTAGTCCTTGTCAGGGGGACTGGATATGATGATGTAACCATCTGAAGAGTACAATTCAGTATTTAATTATTATTATCCAAATAATCTTACGAGTTAGTCAGTCAAGCTTATTCAAGTCTTTAGTCATCTTTATATTGTTATTCACTCACCTTTTGTAAGTTTAAGGCCGAGTATGCCAAAGAAGTCAGTATTGTTATTGTGAAAGATTCATCGTTAAGGGAAGTTATGGTTAAAATAGTAGCAATAGTCAGTGTGTGTCAGTTGTGTAGTTTTTAAACCTTTATTCAAACTGTCAGCAGCGGATGCCGGATGTTACAAGAATTATTATGATAAGCGTTTTATTTGTACAAGTTATTATATAATAATAAACCCTATAACCTTTCCCCCCTTGTTAGTAAAAAATGGGTTACTATATATATATATTTTGTAAAAACTGACCTCATGAGTAGCGTCTGTTATGATTTGTACTACTCCTACGTCTACTATTACTACTTGTACTGGGTCTTGGTCTACGTTTACGTTTACTATTGAGTTTTTCTGATCCTCTAGCCCAATCCTTTGTCTCTTTATTAACTCCTTTTCCTGTCCACCACACCGTTTCAAAAATACAAGTTATATTTTACGAAAATCACACAAGATTGTAATCAAGGTTAGGTTTTTACTCCCACTCCAGGACGGATTGACCTGACCTGTATCCTTTAACCCGCTCTAACTACCATTATCTAACTATAAACAAGTTAGGACTTCCTATAAAAAATAACTGTTACTTTGATGAGAAACCATCCTTGTAGAATGCTAATAAGAACTAACTCAGTTCAAGGGACTGAATAGGGAATAATTCTAACTTTTAATACAAGAAATACAAGATTCGGAAGCGGACGAACCTTTTTCCTATAAATAAATACCTAATACTGTTTAAAAATACATGAGAAAGTTAATCCATCCTTTTTTTCTGCTATCTAATAATAATTGAAATAATCATAAAAATAAACTAGTAGCTTAATCCAACAAGTTCTTTTGTGAATAACGGGAAGTGTGATGTTCTCGTTTATGTAAGAACATATTGCATATGTATCGTATGCATTACGATTTAAAAATACTCTCTCTCTCTCTCTTTAAACGTTACGTACGTTACGTTTACTATAAACGTTGGAAAAAGCAAGTCATTTCACGACAACAGGGAATAAATAGATAGAAACTATTAAAGTAGATTTTTGTAAAGGATGTTAAAATATTTGTAGAGAAATACTTATGATTTTATTATGTTTCCTATTATTTCTAATGGATTTCTTTTTTTAAAGTGCGTAAAAGTAAAAGTGCAGAGTCATTTTTAAAACAGATTGCAGATGCAAAATAAGAGTACGGAAGGTTTTTGTTAACTAAGAATAATACTGACAGAGCTAAAATACACGGTTTTCAGTGGGCAAATTCATAATTAATTGCAGGATATTTTTGAAAAAAAAAGGTAGACGGGAAAGGTTGACTTGATGAATAAATAAATATAAAAATGAAAGTGTAATAATGACCCTTTGGTCCGACCCCTTGTCCTCCCTTAACACTCTTTTTTAAAGAGGATAAATGTGAAGGATTAATGAGTAACGGTCCACCCTTCATTTTCCCAGTTGTAAGGTCTATTGTTATCCAAGTCCTTACCCAAAGGGGGCCTAGCCCCGGATGGGTGGTCATGCTCTTCCTCAAACGGAGGATAGTTCATGATAAGTGTGGAGTATCTTTGTCTGTAGTTGGCCGGTTTTGAAGTCAGTTTACTGAGTCCCCCACCGGAGGAGCGGGGTTTAGGTCGGAAGTAAATAGTAGAGGAAAGATGGTGTTTACCGTTTGAGGAAGGTCGGCCGGGTTTTAGCGGGTATTTGGACCCACTGGGGGTGGAGTAGGCCCCTGACCCTGTGTAATAATACGTTGTAGAACCCTTGGAGGGGCTGTCTTCTGCGGAGGGGGCTTCGTAGGACGGTCGTCCGTAGCTTGGCTTAGGTCTAGAGCTGTATGGAGGTGGGTCCTTGGGATAATACCCGGACTTGAGGGACCCTCCCTTGTAGTCTGTGAAGTACGGCTCCTGGCCGTACCCGTTCGAGGTCAGCCGGCCGTCTCCCCCCTTGCCAGAGTAGCTGTAGGGGGACGAGTAAAACGAGTTCTTCCTGTCGTCGTGATCTACAGTAGGATTTATTTAGTAAGTCGGGGCTTCAATTTCATGAAGCTATTAATAAAAGGGTACATTTTGACAACTTACCGTAAGCGTATGAAGAATACTGCGGAGGAACCCCGTACCCTTCTTTAGTTCCATGTTCAGACAGAGAAGGGGCACTGTAGGGTCCGTAAAGGGGCCCTTTTCCCGGTCCCTTGTATCCCTGAGCCTTGGGACTGTGGTCATTATACCCGTAGTCATCATATCCCCCTTTCATAGTGTTTATCCACCCATCCGCCATGTACCCTTGGGAGGGGGAGTAGCCCCCGCTGGAATACTCATCCTTGTACCCTCCAACAGAGGGGGAATACTCCAAGGAAGGCCCCTTGTGACCACTCCCACCACCACTACTGTAAAGGGGATAGCTTCCTGGCTCATCGTCATGGTGTTCGTGGATGGTGACCTCCTCTGGGTCACTTTCATGGTCATACTGACCCTCCTTGTCCTTATTTCTGTAGGGGTAGCTACTACTGCTTGACAAGGGGCTTGAGGAGTACTTTGACGAAGGAGGTGGTCTCCGAGACCCCTTATTTCCCGGATATGGACGGGAGGGTCTAGGTCCACTCCCATACGGTCTTTTCGAACGTTTACCTCCGTTCTTGCTTCGAGAGGGAGGAGGGAGTCTGGAAGGCCTTGAAGGGCGGTATGGAGGGCGTGGTGACCCTTTTTTGGGAGGACTGTAGTCTTCCTCTTCAGAGGGACCGTCCCTGCTTGTACTCTTTGTGGAGGGGAACCTACTGGAATATGACCGCTCTTGGGATGGCCGGTCAGGACGTGAGGAGTATGACCCGGGGTCACTCAACGGGGTGTAGAGAGGGGATGGCTGTACTGGTGGGGGCAGGGGCAAGTGGTCATGATGGGAGAGGTCGGTGATGGGGTCAGAGTCGTAGGAGTTGGCCATGTAGTTTACCACGGGGGGTTCTGCTCGGACTAGAGAGACCAAAAGTAGAACAGCGTAGAGTCCCCTCTTCCCCTCTGGGGGGTGGCTTCCCATCTGAAATACACAACACATACTCCATTATCATCACCCTACCTACCTCTTTCAATAATTACTCCGCTTCAGCTCATGAGTAATATGGATTTAAAGATAAAGTGAATGTCAGACTCTAAAACTAAACGCAGTTGGATGGATCTTAAACAAAACGTTTAAAAGGTAAGGAAATCAGTTGTGGTTGTGACTTTTGGTGGAAATAAATAGGGTTAGAGTTAGAGTAAATAAAAGGTTATCAGACCGTTAATAATGTAAGAGTAAAAACAGGATCAGATAAGCCAAGGTTTCTATCTTGTAAAAAGTATAATCCCCCTTTTGTTGACAACTTGACTTGGGTAGTTCAGTCTTATTTGTACAATTGTGGAGTTATCTTTTATATATGTCCAAAATATATAAGGTAATATTTATCATTAATTGGAGATTTTAAGAGGTTTTTGTGGTTTTTATAATTTAATTCTTACACCGTTTTTTATAAGATTTTTATCTTAAGCTTTCGGTCATAGGTCAACTCTTTAGACATTTTATCAATTATATTCCTCATTCTTTATTAAGGGAATATTTATTATCCCAGCATTTTCCTACTCTTCCTTTCGTTTCACTAAATAAAAGGAAACTAAAATGGTTGAGAAGATGCAGAGCCGATGCAGTTCCCCAAGTAGTAATAATTGTTAACTTTATGTAAAGGATGAGCAGTGTGGTTGTGCACGGTAGGCTAGTTTTAAGAGTTAATTAATTACACACAACATTAAGCATCACACGCCTGTTCTTTTATCATTTAAAGGGTTATTGTTTGGTTGTGGAAAATTTAATTAACTACCTAATACCACCATCCCACTTTACAACAAATAATATAAATCTTTACCAAATTCAGCAGAATTAATAAGGAGTCTTCTATACTGCAGTTTTGCATGCTTGGACTACTACATCCACATCTACTACTACTACTACTACTAGTGCTACTGCTACTACTACTACATCTACTACTACTACTGCTACTACTACTGCTACTACTACTGCTACTACTACTACTGCTACTACTACTACAACTACTACTACAACTATTACTACTACTACTACCACTGCTACTACTACTACAACTATTACTACTACTACTACCACTGCTACTACTACTACAACTATTACTACTACTACTACTATTACTACTACTTACTACTATTATTACTACTACTACCTCTACTACTACTACTACTGCTACTACTACTACTGCTACTACTACTACTACTACTACTACCACTGCTACTACTACTACAACTATTACTACTACTACTACTACTATTACTACTACTTACTACAACAACTACTACAACTTCTGCCAATTGCTAGTACTACTATAATACTGTAATTAAATTAAACTAGCAGAGCCTCCCTTTTACTTTCTTCTAGAAATTGATATAAAAAAGTGCGTTGGTTGTAATTAAGTTGGTTGGAAGAATGGTGATTGGACTGCAAATTTGCTTTTAAGGAGTTAGAAACTAAAATGAATTTATGGGCTGGTTAGTTAGTTTGGTTTGGAATTGTAATTCATTTGGACTTTTGACCATGATCATGATCTTCAAACTAGAAAATCAACGTTCATTTAATAATTCATAAACTACATACTCCTTTTTATGATAAATCTATCGTTTTTGAGGATTAGTTTAGCTAAATCCCTTTTGTGTTTGGGTTTATTTTTTCACTAAACGGTTTTTGATAAACATGAATGTTCAGTCTAGCCTTAAACCCCGCTAACGATTAGAATAATGTATGAAGAGGAGAGGCCGGAGGTTGACCTTTGACCCTTAAAGTGACCTGAGGACCAACGATTAACAAAGAACCTTAAGGGGATTTCCTACACTAAATAATTGTAGGTCGAGAAGTGAGGTAAACCAATTACCCAAAACAGAAATGACTCGTGAAGATTTAATTAAACAAGAAAATAAGATTAATAAAGAAGAAGCTCAGTCAAGCCGGTTTTTTATCAATTTTCTAGAAGACAATCCTCTAGTTTTTATGTATTAGAATATAATAATCCAACAAAACTACTTTATTGAGAGCGACTCAATAAGGTAATCATCCTTCATCTCCTCAGTCAATATATTGCTGCGGCTTACAAGAAATATTTAGTACATGAGGATAATCCTAATGCGGCTTATGGTCGGGGTAGCTTCAGTATTACAAGTTTCTAACAACACGATGTGCGTAGAATATATTGGGATAAAATGTTGGAACTTTTATTGAGCCGAATAGAATATAAATGTAGTAGAAATGAATAAAAGTGGAGATATATGAGGATTCTAATAGAGGTAGGTAGGTAGATAGTTAGGTTTGTGGTTAGAAATCAGTCAACTTCTTCTAGGTCAAGGCTTCTCCTCCATAACAAAATAATAAACGTTTACCTACTTGGAAAACCCTAACTGACTTGTGTTTCATAATTAAAATGAGATTTATTGTATCGAAAAGGAAAGTTAGACAACTTCTTTAGGAGAAATAGAAAGAATGTTGGAGATTTAATCCCAGATTAACTATTCCAAAGATATTGGAAGGGATGTGAAAAAAACAGGAATCTTTATTCTCACATTTATTTGGACAGGAAGAAGAGTTTAATTAATCTCTCTATAGGTCGTTCTTATACAGATTTATACCCTTCAATGGATTCTTCTCATTTCAATTTATTATTAATTTAAACTGAGTTAATAAATAGGATGGTAGGGCTAATTTCCTAAATTCTAGTGGGTACATTAAACAACCAGTGGTGGGTACACTGTACCCTTGAACCCACGCTGGTTGCGCCTATGACTGGAAATAATGGTAAAAAAAAGCGTATGATATCCATCTCCCATGATCCCTTTCCAGTTAAAATGTCCCTTTCCCTCCAGCAATTAATTAAAAACCAAGTAGGTAGTTTAGTAATATATTTCTAACTCACCTTATCCAACTTTGACACTTTGTCTGCCAAAATCTCCAAATAAATATTCTCAATTAACAACCAACCTCACTTTTTACTTCTCAACCTTCTCAAACCTTAAATTGAATAGTTGAAAAAGGTTAATGTTTGTGCATTGCGTGGAGATAAGTGTGTGTTTTGAAGGGTTGGATAAATGTAACTGAGAGTTGTAGTTGTTGGGAGACTGAATCTTATAAGAAATTGTTAAATAAAACACACCACTCTCTCTCTCCTTTATATATTACCTTTACTTTTATTATAATAATATTAATAAGTAGAAATAGCATATAAGGATGAGGTTTAGTTGGTGGATGGATACTCCAAATTATCATTATCATCATTTTTATAATAAGAGTAACAGTAGTAGGATTTTATGATGATGCATCCATCCATCTACACCGGTGATGCTATTCTCTGGTAAAGTAAAGTGGAATGGGAAAAGGAAACTTGGCACAAAAGACGTCTTATTCATTAAGAAATGAATGAGACACTTTTATATATTTTATCTTTAATCTTGGTCATTACTACTAAGTACTACTACTACTATCATCATCATTGTTATAACTTTTATTATAACACACACAAAAGGGATAATCATAGGCTTATCTACAGCATTTTATAATCAAGTAGCAACTGGTAGGATGGTAGGATTAATTGTTCTAATACTCCAATCAACACTTTTTTTAAACTTTTAAAGAGGTCTAGTTTTGGATCTTGAGCAGCTACAAAGTCCGATTATTACATATTTTAGGTGGATGGATGCTATACACTCTTAAATACACCGAAGGTTGGACAAAATTGAGTCCAATAATGAATAAATAATGGACTGTTTTAAATCCAACAAGAAATATTGGACAGAAATCTGCGACTTTTTCTGTCCAGATTTAATTCCTTTTAATTCTTTATAATAAACATTTTGGCTTTCTTAATTGAATTATAATAAGGGTTGAAAGTCTATCACGTTGTCGACTAATATTATATAATTTAGACCATTTCTGAAGATGTTTTTTATTATTAATTCCTCTTTTGATGGATTAATCCAAAGAACTTATGGCTTGCCTTTGTTCCATCCATATTCTCATTTAATTAAAGTTTTTTCAATTGAACCTAAGTAGGTTTTAGTAGGTTCTATCCATAATTGACAGCCGATTGGTCTAAAATTCAATACTATGTTGACCAAGTACGACTGCTTTTAAAAGAATAACTATAAAGAACAACTTCCTTAAGTTGGTGAACCAATTAATAAATTGGTATAATTTAATTAGATCTCGTTCCAAGAAAACGTTAAAGGGATCGTGAGTTGGGACAATGGCCGAATGCTTAACAACAAAGCGGAAACTCATTTTAATTTAGTAGATGACTTGACAAAAGCGTTTAGGGATAATAATAATAATAATATGCTTATTGAGTAAGAATAAACCGAGATTATCAACAGACAGAATGAGAATTCAGTAAATTCAATCGAGGTTTGGGATAGGAAGTCAAACTTAAAGATGAATGGAACGGTTCAATTTAAATGGAACTATCTAGATCTACATAATAGAATTTAGTACTCTAAGCAAGCGGTTGTTCAAGTTCCAAGTTGTGTTATTGTTGTTTGTTTAATATAACTTTTGCAATTGAATAAAATAAAGTAAGGGAAACAAGAGTAGGATTTAAGTAGGATTATTTGACACAATAAAAGATTACAACATTATTGTGAATTATGAATGGAAGGAATTATTACAATTTCCGCTGACGTGGAACAAGTTATTTCCGGTGGAGGAAATGCAGCCGTTAATTGCAATTTCTATTAATTGTTTTTTTTACTCATACTTTACACATTTCAAGAGACAAAGTTATAGATCAAAACATTTATAAAAATACCTTCTTGTAAAAGGTGTGATGTATTATGATTATGCAATAAGGGGGAGGGAGCCCTTCAGGGTTGTCAAATACACTCTTACAGGGTTCTAAATGAATTAGGTCAAAGCTGTGGTTGCTGGTTTTGATAATTTACTTTAACTATTTCGGCCCGATTTTAATTTTCTGCCAAATTTGTGAAATTGGTTTAAAATTTGCTAAAACTTCGTCAAGAAACCGAAAGGCAGAGACTGTAATTCCAATCCCGTAGATTGTAAAACAACCACCAACATTACCCTTCAATCCCAACCCTTTTCTATTCCTGATAAGATCCTTATCTCCCTTCCAGAGTTCCTTATCATAACCCTGGAAGGTCTTGACCCGTTGAAATCTAAGAAAGAGGTCGTTCCAAAACCCAATTATTCCGGATGTTATCAATAGGTCCGTTCTTTTTCTCAAGGACTGGAAGTAACCAGAGTCCGTGTTAAACTGAGACCATTCCCAACCCAGAGATTTAAACTCTGTGACCTGTGACCCCTTTACAAAAGGGGGTGGGGGAATGTCAAGTGTTTTACGACGCTCCTTCAAGTACTCAATGATCCTATCGATGTTCTCCTTCCGGTCAACGTAGGCCCGTCTCTTGCAGTTAAAAAGGGTCAAGTTGTTCCAGAAATGGTCGGGGTAAGGATAAGCTACAGGTTTCAGATAAGCATAGGCTTCTCCGGGCTTCCGACTCCCGTAGTTTGAAGTCAGGTCGGATGCGAACTGTTGTCTCCGGCTGGGAAAGTCGTTTCCAGTTTCGAAATACAAGGTCCACACGAAATCGGAGTAGGTGTACTGGCTGCCGGTATTTTGTTCGTATTCCTCCAGACCCTCTGGAGGGACGGGGGAGTAGAGGGTGAATTTATCCAGAGCTAGAAGGGAGGTCCAGGGAGATGTGGGGACTACGGGGACCACCACGTTTGTGGTGAAGAGGCCTTTGTACCCGTTGCTTAAGATTAGGCAGGAAAGGGTCCATAAGAGGAGGACTGATCGGAGTTTCCAACCAGCAAGAACTGCCAGTCTGACCTCCACCTCCACCAGACTTATTGACTCAGGGTCAGCATCGTCAGGCAGATTTCTGAGAATAGGTCTGAGGATTCCGAGGGACCTACAGTTTTGACATTTAAGAACTTGAGATAATAAATAATTTGAGAAAGTGTCTTGAATAATGCAGGAATTAAACGGGTCTATGACAAGAGGTCCTGCGTCACGAGGTCCCGCAACAAGAAATCCCTCAACACGAGGTCCCTATAGCTACAGCAGGTCGCTCACGACAAGAGGTCCCTCGACACGAGGTCCCTAGCAAAAGGAGGTCCCTCGACACGAGGTTCTAACCGACAGGAGGCCCCTTGGCTATAAAGATCGCCTTATGGACATTTATGGTATTTACAGGCATGAATAATATTTATAGCGGGACCTCCTGTCCTTTCGTCTGAAGAGGTGACCTTAAGGTACTTTGGATGGAATTTAAGGCGGTATGTATGCATTACCAGGTACCCTTGGAAGGGCAGAAGCAGCCCTCTGCCTAATCAACGCCATCACCGCTGAGCTGAATACGAGGGAGATGAGTACCCAAATCCAGACAAAGCGGTCAAATGGGGCAATGTAGACCGCAAAGGAGGTGAGACCCGAGGTCCCATCACAAGTTAGGTAGTTATAGGCTCGGGACCCGTATTGGGTCACTGAAGGGACCATGTTTCTGCGGAAGATTAAGGACAGTTCGCCATAAAGCGGGACCGTCGGTGGTGACCAGAAGTAGTTGGTGATAATTGTTGGAGAATTGTTCATCTCCTTGTAAATGTTCTCTAGCATCAAGTACTCAAACATTTGAGTCAGAGTTAGAGAACTTCGGAGAACCGCTTCAGGGGACAGCCCTTCCTTCCTGCATCACACACAACATTAACAACATCAAAATAGTTAATATTCGAAAGTTTAGGTCTAAACGTTTTAATTGCCCGAGAACGGCATACTCGGACGAAAATGGCTATATCCAGCCTAACCATTTTCATCCGGCGTGAATGGCTGGATAAACCAGGGTTAAGAGGTGAGTAGGCAGTACATTTTTAAACGGGTACCCACCGGGTAGCCGTGTTCAACTGGGTAATTGCCGGGTAGACAAAAATATTCGGGAATCTAACCGGGTATTTTCAAGAAATGAACCGGGTACCTGGTTCGGCTGCTTATGTGTTGTTGATCATTTGAAATGCTTTTTTGTCTCTGTTGAATGCCTATCAATATTAATTTACTCATTTTGATTACTCTTAAGACGGCCTCTAGTATGCTGTTACCACATCTCGAGTCTTGGGAAATGTTAATATTATACTTAACGTGTAAAGAAAGATTCAGGGTACACCGTTAAACGGGTACCCAGGCTGGTACTTACCGGGCGGCATTTTGGTTGAGAAATTGAACCGCATGCTGGGTATTGGGTGGGTAGGTATTTAGTTTTTACTACCGGACTCACCTCTAGTTACTGGTTGGAACTGGGTTTTAATTTAAGACATAACCGGCCGGATGAAAACCAGCTTCACCTAGCCATTTTATCCGTCCAGACCGGATGGGAGTACTTGGCTTAATTCGCATGAACGGGTGCAAATACTAAGGTGTGTATAACCCTTAATAATGACCCTTTTGTCTGACCTCTGACCTTATTTCTTTGCTGTTGATTAGCGATAGATTCCTTTCGAGATAGTCCAAAACCCCATTATGACTGAGATGACTGCGGGTAGTCCCAATGTATGCCGTTGACATGACCATAGCTCGGAAAAAGGTTTCATGCTGCTCAAAAATATATTTGAAAAGCACAAACTCTTCAGAGATACTACTCCCCAAATTCAAAGATTGCTTCAGCAGTTCCGTCTTATCCACTTGGCAATAATGGCAGACGAAATAAATATCCAGAACTGGCTCATAA
>JAQFZX010003682.1:0-11079 GCA_034682405.1 Hydroisotoma schaefferi | reverse complement strand
TGGAAGTATGAGTTTAGAGCAGTAGAGGCGCTGTTTTTCGGTGCGTGACGGACACCTTAGCCCTTTATAGTAGAGATCATTCACGGTTCACTCCACAGTTAGTTACCATCCAGTTTTTCACTAAAACACCATTGCTTTTTCGTCCAATCAACTCCAACCATTGCCTCAATTCCTGTCGCCAGACACTAGAATTGAAAAGTTGAATAAAATTCAGAAGTGGAACTAGATAGAACACGATGTGATGATATTATGCCCTTTATTTGATGAAGGTTTGCATATAATGAAGAAAAGAATGAAATTGCCCAAAAAGTAAAAATAGCCACTTGAGATGATCAACCACCCTTACTCAAATTCAAATGATATGAATCAATTATTTTTGCAGTGAAGCATGGCCATGGTCAGATCAATATAGTTTAGTTTTCTCGGTGACATAGAAAACCACCCACTCAAATGTCAATCCAATTGAGGTCTGCTGATGAGGAAATAGAATATACTTTTTAACTGATTGAAGCCATTAAGCCCGACCTTAAAGTACATTGGATTTATTCATTCCTAGTTAAATGCGTCCGAACTGACTTACTGTGTTAACAAATGCAATTAAACTATTTTAAAACTGGGAGCTGGGAGGGAAGTAGTATGGTTTTTATTGTTTAGAAAATTCAGCATCAAATTAAGCTCCTTCCTTCGCTAAGGTTAAGGAAGATAAGAAGTGTTATTTCAAAAAATGTATGGAGATAAATAAAATGTTAAAGTTCAAGAGATAAATAAAATGCGGTTAACATTTTCAATAAATGCGTTTAAATAATGAAAAAGAGCTAAATCCTCATTCAACTATAAAGTTATGCATGAAATTCGAAAATAACTTGAAACTTCGAAAGAAAATAGAGAACATTGCATCAATAGAAATGTACACGTGTAGTGTAGCAAATAGTAAGAATACATGATTTACAATTACAAGTACTAGGCTTCCCTATACAACTTCTAGATTTGAATATGACACGAATTAATGTCTATGTCTATTAAGGTTAGCTTTTGAAGTTTTTCTATGAGTTATCGACATGCCAAACTACCGTATACACGTTAACTTCCATTCGTATATTATGTGCAAAGGAGGGTGGAAGAAGGAAGCATACAGAAAGCCAGTTAACAAAACTGAAAGAAAGTTGGCAGCTTTCACCACTTTCTCCAGAGAGTTTCAAGTGGAATTTTTCGTATTTTTGCCAAGAAAACAAAGAGGAGGAGGGCGCTTATCTTGATGGGAAATACTTTTAAGCACGCGGCTTTATTATTTTCAGGTTACGTCTATGCAGACTATTCAAGGAATAAGGTGCAGCTACAGCACGTACGTTGGGTGGGTGGGAGTAGACTTGCTACTATTTTGGCAATAAGTTCGACGACATGGTGGTATCAGTATCAAGGTTCGTGGTGGTGATGGTGATGGTAGTTTCATCCGTTGTTGGATTGTCCCGGAATCAAGGACAGAGAACGATGAGATAATAATAAAACTTAAACCAATCTGCTTAATATTCTTCTGAGGAGGGTAGGCTTAAAGCGGGTTCAGGGGATAGTTATGTAGACGTTGTGCTTAGTAGGGAAGTAGTAGATAGATAACCTGCTGTGAGAAGAGGTGAGAAGTTACTTTTTTAACAAGAATCTGAACTTTGAGAAGGGTTCCCTAATAGTTAGTTTTGTGTGAGGTTGCCAAGAAATCAGACGTGTTTTATGTCTAAAGAGAAAGTAAGTGTAGAGAATGCTACAACGTATACTGTATGCATAGCTAGATTACTATATTTAGCATGTATATTTCCCAATTTACTTTAACTGCTTCGAAATGTACCAAGTTTTACATGAAATTTATTTATAAATAACCTAACCGAGTTCATTTATTACCGCATGAGTGTGGAAAAAAAATTAATTTTATGATAATGAGGGATCAAGGAATGATTAAGACATCATTTAAAACTAGTTTCTAGATTCTTTTAATAGTATGAACACCTTCTCTAAAATTCTTTGAATAATAACTGTTCATCTTAATACAATTTTCCACTGTCCAGAAATAAAAATAATTTTTAAACGGACAGAAAAAACAACGAAGCGATCTATCTCTATGTCTAACGAAGAATCTTTTCTCCAGCAAAAATGTCTCATGTCTTGGCCTGTGACAGGCGTAATGTCTATCCACAGTGAGGGAAGATTTGTGGTATTTACTTAAGCTGAAGCCAGTGAGAGTAGTAAAATGACTCGCAGCTGGCAAACAGTAGTCGTAGTGGAAAGTGAAAGCAGCAGTGAAAAATATGTATTGGTAATGTCTCAATAAAGCAAAAGTTTATCACACCAAAGCACAAGGGTTGGAGAGTCATTTACAGCCTCGAATGTCCTCTGATGAGTCTCTGGTTCAAGTACTTCACAGAGCTCTTTGCTCATGTTTCTGTTTCGTTTGACAATAGATAAGGGCTCTTTGTCAATGTCATCCGGCCAGGTTTGGGATTATGAATGTCAGCTTAAGATACAGACAACACTCCTTGCCAAGTTTTAAGGTATTTTATTCCCTACTATAAGCAAAACAACTCCGTATTCATCTTTATAAATGTGCATTAATAAACTATAAGCAAGTCCACTTTACCGTAACCTTACTCCAATGGCATTACTCTGCTCTGAAAATGCACATAAGACCTAGGTAACTCTAGTATAGGTAGTAGAGAGCATAGAGTGACGATGGAATGTTCAAGGAAAGGGAATATGAGACTTGATGATGTGTCTTTTCGATCCCCGCATCGTTAACTTGACCCTAAATCTACTTAGTTATTATACCGTAATACATGTATGTCTTGCATAGAGAGTGGAATGATACGTATAGAGAGAAAAAACACTAAGGAAGACCAAGGTCAGGAAGTAACAATAAAGGCTCATGGTTTGCTATTCTAAACAGCCCATAAAGGCGTTATGGCCTGAAGGATCCGTCGATAGGGAGTCCACGACGGGATATCTCAACGACAGGAACTCACGGGTACGGCACGAAGGAAATCACAGCGACGGGAACTCACACGAATATTGTAAAATGAATTGCTACTTTTTTTGGAAATCTTGAGGCCTAAATAGTCTATTGTTGGAGATCAGCTTGGGATTATTTTGTTCCAGCAAAATCTGATGAGATTTTTTTAATCATCTTTCTTGTATGCATTTATCAATAATAATGTAAAACCCATCGGTTTCTATGAAGCAGAATGTTATAGCTTTTTATCCTTAGTGGCCTAAGGAAGTAGTAGCTGAGATATAATAGTTCATAGTAATAGGTGTAGTAGTAGTAGTAGAGCAAGGGTACCGTGTTTCCCGAATTAATCCCCTTCCGAAATATTATCCCCTGGTTTAATCCCCCAGTGGGTTCGGGCCATTTGAAATAATAAAGCCCCCCCTCCATAGAATAAGCCCCCATTCCTAAATTATTCCCCATCCCTCAGATTGATGCGTTTTGGGTGAAATACATTAAAATTACACTTTCTTAAAGGAATTTTAACCTTTTAAAATTATTTTCAAAGGATTCTTTTTGATTCTATACATTTTTCATAGAATTAAAATAATTTATACGTGAAATTGTAAACGTGTCTTTTTAGTACAGTGACCGTTTTAGTAAAGATGTTTATAGAACGAAGAAGATACTGATACTATTAAATCTTAAAAATGACTACTAAATAAAACTATGAAAAAGAGGGGGTCCAAAAACAAAAAATCCGATTGAAATAATAAAGCCCCCCAGGTATAGTACCCCACCCCGGTTTAATCCCTCATGGCTAATCGGAGTTTGAAAAAATAAAGCCCCAGGGGGATTAATTCGGGAAATACGGTAATAGAAAGCAGCAATCAGTAATGCTGTGGTGTGTGTATGTTGTAGTAAGTAGAATGATATATTGTATTTCTTTGCATTGCAATACATTACAATATTCGTGTGAGTTCGATCCCGTCGCTGTGATTTCCGCGTTACTTCATGACGTCCGCGTCCTCCTGAGTTCCTGTCGTAGTGATCTCCTGACTTGCACCCGTCAATAGGTAATAATTCCATTAAAAAGGGTGTCTGGGGAGGGTTACATTGTTGTATGCTTATCCGTGTGGTGCGGAAAAATAATAAAATACCTAGTTGTATCACTTGGAGCCCACTGAAGTAAGAGATAACTTTGAAATACATTTGAAATGAAAAACTTGAGAGAGTTGTAAAAGTGGGGCAAGGTTGCAGCAATAAATGTGTTATATGACGCATGTTATCGAAATAGAATCTCTTTACGTGCTAAAAAAAATTATCCAATTAAATTCAATAAAGCATGTCAGAACAGGATTCTTCCAGTGATTTCTAAAGGTAGAGTACAAATCCAAATCTATAATTCCCAGTAAAATTTACTACACAGTCACTGGTGTTTGAAGTTTAGAAGCTTTTATCTGGCGAGGTTTGAATAGGAATAAATAATCTCTCTCTAAAGCTGGTAACCAGTCCAGTGCATTTGAACGCCTACCATTCTGTTATTTGAATGATTATACTATAAAATTGGGAAACGTGACTTGACGTTCATTGCACACGTATCCATAGTGGGTAGTACACTAGTTACATTACACATCAAATTCGCACCACTACAGACTCAAAATATGATGGAAAAAAGATCAAATATCTATACTAACATTTTAAAGTGGGAAGACTGCAAAATCAAACCAGTTAACATTCGCCAGCTACTTAAGAGGGTAAAAGCTAGGGCGGATGATGGCTTAGTATTGAACCTTTGTTTTATCTTCCTGAAAAGTAAGAAGAAGAGGAGACAAGGATGTCAGTTTTAGAATGCTTTGTTGAACAAAACCTGCCAAAGAGTTAATACTCGGTCGCAGACTTTCTAAATGGGTTGATGGATTTTCATGTGTCTTAACATGCATATTCCTTACAGCCCTGTAGGGACGAGGCTATTTGGCTTTGGTCGTGTTGGGAAAGTAAATGCAGATCTTGCTTCCTCCCTGACGAAGATATCATTGGCTGCCATGTCTGCCTGTTAAAGTGGATCCAGCTTGGTTTGGTGGGTGTATTTTCCGACTCCCAGCACTGAAAAGAGTGGAGTCGAGGGTATGTTTCCTAACGGTAGTCAAGTCTCAGCCAAGACTTCCACATTAGTCTTCCCGTTCTTCCAAAACGTGATCTGACTGAAGAGCTTGATGGTTTCTACCAAATCTAAAGAACTAACTATGATTATAGAGGACAAAAACCCCAGTAGTATTGGGGGGAATGCTTTCCTCTCTGTCTTTTAACGCTTAAGGGCCATCTTTCTTTCACCAACTATGAGATGGGGAGAAACTGGAGAAGATAGGTCGACTAGAATAAAAAAAGAGCAGATTTATAATATGCTCATAATATTTGGTTTTAGTGAAAGTTTTTTCCTCTTGTGAAATTTCAGGGGAAAAACTTAGTTTTGATTTTACTTTTTGGAAGAGAATATAAACCCATATCCGATAAGTCTTAGTTCGATTTAGACTAAGGTCGTGTTTTATGCATATTCACAATTCACATGCAGTAATGAAGAAGGGTTTAATCCCAATCCAAATGACATTTCTCAAGTGATGGATCATCAAGCACCCATATCTATCTATTGATTGATCATATAACACATATCCTAACTTTCTAACAGATACGATTACTCGTATTTACTGTTTAGAAATTGTAAGTAGTTTTCATATAAAGTTCTCGTCGTAGGGTGTACCGCTGTGTTAGTATTTTTATTACAAAAACTTTTCCACCCACCCGAAAAAGGATTCTTTTTATCTAGAAAAAACTTTCAAGCCCATATCCCAATGCACATTCCTTGTCGTAGTTGACAAGCCTCACTTCCCGGTCCAGCAGGTAGGCTCAGTTTCTGCCTTATATTTTTTCTATCTATTTATTGATTCCATTAGCCGACAAACATAAGTTGAAGCAAATGGATAAACTTTTCCTTTATTCTACCGTTCCAACAAGAACATCAAATTTGTCACAAACAACAGCAACAACAGTAGGGAAACCTTATAAAGGCATATTTCATTGTGGTTTACCTTCAGAAAAACTTATTCACTTTGTATCACACAGAATGTTGATGACTTGGGCTGAGAAAACATTTCGAATGATGGATCATATTAAATTGTGCTTAGGCAGTTTTTTCTGCTTATTAGAAATATTGATGATGCTTTCCTCTTACGAGATCCATTTCTGCATGAAATACCCACTACGACAGTTAAATATTATGGATTGGATCGTTGTTGTGCAAATTCATTTTACTCAGCAAAATATCCCTACATTTTGTGTAAATACTTGTGCAGTTTGAATTTCTGCATAGTACCTACATATGAAGAGAGGGCTTACAAAAAGAACAGCCAAAATAATGCTTATACTAATAAAATCTACAAACTTATAAATGTAAACCAATGCTAAAGCTTGTCTGCCCAAACTCACTCTACCAACTCACCGTTAGTTAATAAATTATGTTAGTACTCGTTTTATTATGACTATAACCTTTTAAAGAGAGTATGATAATTGAGGACCATAAAGCTCTTTAGGGCATATCTCAGCTTTTTAGTCCGGCCTACGTTATCAACTCTTATAAGGTCAATTTATAATGCAATTCATGAACATTTGGCTTTCTTCTCAAGCCTTTGGCATTCATCGCCTAAATTTTGTTCATCAGATACTTTCCAGGTGGGCCTAAAAGCAGCAGTAGCAGTTGTAAATATTATGGAAGCTTGTACTTTCAGTTAATTTCAGTTAAACAAACTTCCTGACAAGACAAAAGTGACCTGACTGAAATGTTTTCTCAAGAATATGTAACAAGATGTTAGCCATGTTTGACTTCAGGTGTGGACGAATGTATGTAGGAGGCGAACCTTGATCATTGAAGTGGTTCTCTGGAAAAAACAATGTTGACTTGCTCAGACTGTGTTTCCACAGGTTCAACTCTCAATTTAGGTACATGCTAAGAGATATTGGTTGGTTGGCTTTGGCTGGGAAAATTTTAGGAGAGGTAAAACAATTCGAGATCAAGTAGAAAAAAGTCTACAGTTGGAAGGAAAACGGACTAACTGTACCATAGCTTCTATGCTGTGAAGTTTTTTCTTTGAACATGTACTTATCTAGACAGATGAGAGATTATATTAGACATTTAGGAGACCGCTGGAAATAGTGGCCTCCATAGATCACATTACGAATTTGATTTCTGCATATAATAAAATCCTATGTATTGCAGCTACTGGGGTAAGATTGGTAATTTGCATAAAGAAATGTTCATCAACCCATTCCCTTAGCTAGCTTCCATATTACTACTTGTATTTCAATAAAATATATTCAGTGGTATGCAAACGTAGAAGTTTTAGCAAAATAAGAGTCCACTTGCAAATGCTATTGTTAATAGTGTCAATATAGTTTGCTTTTAGTGAAAAGTTTAGATCAGAGAAGAAAAATAAAAGAGAAAACAGGACCGAGGATCCTGCACTACCCAAATAAAGGAGACACAGAAAATGGAAAGAATCCATGCATAGAGAATGAGATAATTCACTACGGTTGAAAAATTCTACATCCGGTTAAGCTTGAGAAACAAAATGACAGTCACTCCAGCTCTGTGAGATGCGGCGGTATCGCGATGGCGATGTTAACCACCCAACCAATCCAATGGATACATGCTGGATTCGCAATCGATCGTGAGAATTGCAGCAGCTGCTTGGAGCACTGTACTCTTCTATTATTATTTTTAGTTTCCACTAAAACTGTAAAGCTAGCTTTAATTATATTTTAAGAAAGAGACTGAAAGAGAGAGAAAGCACACAATACAGACATAATAAAAAAGTTCGGAATTATAAACTTTCTCTGACATGCGTTTACTGGGGACCGGTAAAAGATAAGGCAGGTGTTGACTCTAATACAGATATTCTCTTATTAGGCGAAGATTAAGACTCAAAAACAATGTCTACTACAACATTCCTTTTACTGCTAACTGGATAGACAAGATATACCTAATCTTCTAGGATTGTGCATAATTATAATTATGCAGACTATAAATAATTTGAAGTTTAGCATCTCTTTAGAGGCAGATAAATGAAGAAAATGAGACAACAGCATAATCATTAGTTGACGTTTGTTTATCAACGTTTTTATTACAATGTATACTTATCCCGAATGTAGAAAATTCCGTTTTCGGAGTTCTTTTACCTGACGTTGTAGTAGAAGTTTTATTCATCGTAATAAATTGCTTAGAACAAGATGAATAAACGAATCTGCAAAATGAACACTCTTTAAATAGCTGTCGAAAGTCAAATTGAGCTTGAATTGATACATGACAAAGTTGCTTGGTTTCTGAATTTTCAATTGAAATCCTTTGAAACTAATTTGACAAAAAGTAATAACATTTTTCTGAGTAATACTTAATCAAAAGCATAGTGCTTTATGTTATTATTTTATTTGCTCTATCGTGAATAATGCACAATAATTGTACATTAATATCTAAAATCACACCGATAAGCCGCTTTAAAATATGAGTTTATTCATGATAGTAAATAGCAGGGGTTTTACATTTGGACTCATCATGACAGCAACTGCGGCACCCAAGAATATTTGGGCTCGCAGTTGCAAATAGGTCCTTGCTAAAGATTCGCTATCGTTGCTTTAATTAGGTTGTACTCTCAATTTACTTTCAATTTGATGGATTGTGTATCTATAACTTGATATCTGGAGAAAGTACACTCTTCTGCTCCAACCCCTCTAATGATGCAGGTCACTATGATTGTGAATTCAGAGCTCACCATTTGTATCCCTTTTGAAATCATGAATGGCCAGACAAAATCGACATTTGGGAATGCATGGCGTTCATAGACGGAGACAGACAGGCGAATTTACATCTGGAAAGTAAAGTCAACTGGATTTTAATCATGGATAAGGCAAAATCATTAAATTTGAAAATGAAATAACATAGATGTACTATTTTTAGAAATGTAAAACGGAAACTAAAGGTTTTGTAGATTTGAAGTAAGCTAGTTTAAAGAGTAAAATATACAAAGCAAAACTAGAATGCACGAACAACCATTTCCCATTTTTATAGATACAAATGGGAAATGAAAGCTGGAAGTTAAAACCATTGCTATATTGGTCAGTTGATTCTATACTTGAGGTCACTCATGTCAAACAATTCAAAGTACCTACCTACGTCCGATGAAATAAAATAGATGAAGTGTAAACACGTCAAAGACATGGTAACTTATGTGGCTCGGGTCTGTCTAGGTAAATATTGTTTTTTCCTCTCTAGTTGCCATATTTTAACGTTGAAAAGGACACCCCAATTTTCCAAGAAGCGTGTACTTATTTTTTATTTCCAGCTCAAAATATTGTGAAGCGACATGACGAAGAATAACATCAACCATCAATAATGAAAGTGAACGTGACCACGCACCTAGTTATAGAATTTCATTATTTGGGTCGAAAACCTCACACAATATTCGATATAAAGATGAGCTCGTCCAGTTGAAAATGACACTGGGTTGGAAGCCTGAAGGAAAATTGATGTTGTAAATATAACTCATCTAAATTTAGTGCTTTAAAACCCATGGTTTCTCAAAACATTCAACCTTTACCATATTTATTCAAGCTCTTGTTACTTTATGAAATTCAGTTTTTAATTTAATGTTTACTTAAACTACAACTATTTTCTATGGAGTGGAGTTTAAATGACTTTTGTACGAGAATTGTTGACATAACATGTCCACGTCCTATACATTTCAATATTAGTTCGAAAATAACCCAAAGCTTAACTTTGAAAAGCTAATATATAAAAGAATGAAAATGACGACTGAATCTATGAAGCTCAACTGAAATAAACAAAAGAGCAGCAGCAGCCTGGAAAATATTTCAATTGTTTTGGGATGAAATGAAATAGCAAAGAAGGCAAACTCTCGAATGAATTTTAACCCTGTATAGTCAAACAAAACAGCCCAAAATTTACAAGCATTCATGCATCGTTTCGTATAGTTATCTTCAAGCTGCGAATCTTTGTCTGCTTACTTTAATACATCCTGTATTTGAATCTACTGTGACTGTTATCCAATTTGCAATATTTTAAATCTGTAATATGAATTCTGGGAGAAAGGAGTGGATAATTTATGTTTTACATTTAGAGAGTAGTCGTCCTCCGAGCATTTCGCCAAAACGCTTAATACTTCACTCATGTATGCCAGTAAGCTTAAGACTCTACACACTCATGCTTCATCTACATGGAATACCTTTTCTCAGGCAATGCTATTACTTACGCATAGAAGCAATATGTCAACCCGTTTTCAAAAACACCAACTGGAAATCTCTCTTCAAGCTAATTCTAGGGACAAGCTACACCCAAGCAAGATTTGATTTACTGCTGAGATGCCTGGAGTTGGGAATGATGAAGATTTTATTAGATCGCAATATTATTATAATAATAAAAACCGTCCTACACCTTCCCTTCCTTGAAAATTTATACGCAAAGCGCGTTTCTTATAGTACTACGAATTTTAAACACCTAAGGTAACAACATAGTGGTTCTAAGTCTACAGTAGTCTTCATCTAGCATAGTACTTCCGAGTTTAGTCCATATGACAGCAAATCCCCTTCATGAAGTGAAACCCATCTGCCTAAATCAAGTTTGCAGGCAATTCATTTTATCTTAAGGTAGATGCAAAGTACGTATTATAGAATTTTAGTATCTAAATATCTGTCCTCCACTCCAACTAGACAATATTTAGCATATGGGTTGGTTTTACAGAAAACTTCCAACTAACTCTTCAGTTTGGATTTAGCCAACTTGTACAGTACACGGACAGAATGGGATATATTTCTACCATATACCGTTCATATGGAGTAAATGGATGGAGAGAAAGTCATTGCTTCATCATGGGACAATTTGAGTAGGTGCTAGGATATTCTGTGCAATTGTAGGAGTACTATCCTATTCTATAATTTGGTAGAATTAATCATGGATGAATACACATTACCTCCTGATTTATATAGATAATGAACATTTAGGGCTGACCTCACTGAAGAGGTTAAAAGAAGTGTTCAAAAAGTGTCAC
>JAQFZX010003681.1:0-11083 GCA_034682405.1 Hydroisotoma schaefferi | reverse complement strand
TGAGTAGAGGGAGGACATTTGTCCTCCCCGTTCGGCTGAACTGTACATTTCTTGCGATCGGTCTCGTAGGGTTAAAGGAATAGTAAATTATTATCTTAAACCCATGTATGGTGCAGACACCATCGGAGATTTGTTTAGAGATGAAATTTAAAGCTTTTGAGAAACTCAGAGTTAAGATAAAACCGTTAGTTGCTAAGCTAAATGGACATGGGAAGTTTTTCTTTGAAAAACAATCCTGGGCAATGAAGATTATTGAATAAATCTAAAAATAATAATCTACCACTCCCGGAAGGATGAGGATAATTACTTGACTTATTATTTGTTTCATCCTGGAACGCATTTCAGGGGAAGCAGTTATGTAACAGCACAAAGAGTACAAAATAATTCATTTGTAGAGACGCTTCTGGCTAAAACTTGAATTCTCTCCCCGGTTTACCCTTTTGATCTGTAAATTCATGCATTCAATTTCATTTTGCCTTGCAAACCAAAAACAGGATATGTCCGTTGCGTTGGCTTAATTCTGGACTGTTTGCTTGTGTACGTGGGTGTTCAGTAAATTCCCAGAACCAGATCCTAGAAACCCTTTCGCCAGAAATTTCTATCTATAAAAAACAGCAGCCAGAAAATCTTTTTACAGAAAGCCCAAACAGTCTTATGCATTTCGTTATCTACTGGTATCTTCAATCTTATATGCTATCATAGTGCCTCTTAATTATTGTAATTCTTGCTTAGTCTCCGTGCATTACTTACATTCTGTCCCTGTATTTGTATGTTCCAAAAAATAGGAAAACCACTGAAAACTGGAGTTAAAGAATTAATACGGTACGGTAGGGCCAGGTAATAAATATATAATTGTCGATAGACGCCAAAGTAAATTCAAAGTTACCCACAATTTAGTGATGGAAACCAACGACTACTAACGTAGCAGTAGTATTTATTCAAGATGTAGAATATGATTTTAAACATTCTGGTTTAGCGTTCATCTGGGTAGACATTTATGACTGAAACGTTTCTGGAATCAGCTTTCTGGAAATTGGCTTAGGACCGTACAGTCACTCACAGTAGTACAGTTGACAGACAGTGTATGCGTAGCTTGACGTAAAATAATCACTTCCTTTTAAGTTCAATCTATATAATCCAATAAAATAGTGGGTTCGCATGTTTGTATGTTTGTAACAAAGTAACTCTCAATTCTCATCTCATTTTCAAAGGGAATACAGGAACTGGCTTTGACCTTAGCTCTGCTCTGGGACTTATAAATACTTTTTTAAACTTTTTTTGAGTAAAAAATTGAATTTGTTTTACTTTTATGACATGTATACTTCCATTATGAACGGCCTTTAATGATTTAAATGAAGGAAGTATATGATTCAAACCTGCTGGCTAGACTAGTTCTTCTGACGCGATACAGGAAAGATGAGGTAGCAACGAGGTATTCCTTTGGTTTTAAGCAGGAGTTTATTGCAGTTCTTTATCTTAAAGAGACTTAAAAGCATTTAAGCAAATTAAGCCCTATTAGTTTAATGAGCTGTAAGCAATTAACTTTGGCAGATGAATAGAGAGACTGGGAGTAAGGAATTCTGTAGCGGTATAGCTCCGCCTAATATCTTAATCTATCTTTTCTTTCAGCTACGAGTTTCGACTGTGGTCTGAATAGTGTAAAGAAAGTGGTTTCTTTAACGTTTAAAAAAAAAACATCCTTGCCTTAATGTAAAACTGATTCAACTAAATGTAGTTGGGGACAATTAGAGTTCGCAAGTGTGATAGGGCATGGTTGAATTAGCAAATGATGAATGTAACTATTCATTCTAGTCTACTATGAGACCAACTTTACTTTGTTTCGAGGATTTACATTGCCATATTATTACCAATTGGAATCATTAGTACAGTTCCTGTCTCATTGGATGTGTACATAGAGACAAAAAGTACTGTTTTGATGGATGATTGTAAATAAGTACGTAAAACGTATAATACAATTTAGGGATCATTTAAATTTTCAGAACTGGGGAGAAAGTGAAACGAGGGACATTGTCACAGTACCAGCCCCCGTATGGCAAAGAAGAAGGAATGACTTCATCAAATCTTGTTGGCCAAGACGGAGAGTAATATTCTGTCGGAATCAGAGTATTTTTGTCTTGTCAGTTACACTATTAGTTTTGTTTCACCTTCTAACACCAGCAAGTTGCTTTTTCTTTCCCAAGTCCCTATTCCGGAGATTTTCTTTTGGAGATCAATCCACTGCAGTGCCGTTTCAGCAAAATAATCAAAACCATCAATTGCCCAAAGAGTCTTTGCAAACCTCGGCATCAGAACAGCAGCAAAATCAACCTGGTTTGAGGATGATCAACCGTCCTATTGGATTTCAACAGCAGCAACCGCAGCCCAACCAAAACTTCCACGTGCCCAAAGCTCTTTGCATAGCCTGTGAAAGATTTCCATGGATGCCCGTCACCGGTCCGGAAAAACCTTTGATTGAAGGGCAGTCTAGCCACCAACAACAGCAAGAAATTGAACCAAATTCAAATTCGCTTCAAGGTCAACCTTCTAAGACGATTGTAATTAGTGCTCTAGGAGAGGCCAAAGGTCCACTACCTATTCCTTCACAAAATAGAAAGCCCTTTGCAATCCAATTTGATGCTTCACAATCTCAAAATAATGTATCACCGCCTAGAAACAAGCCACAAGTGGAAGAAGAATATGAGAATAAAGAACAGAATAATCAAAACCGTCCGATAACTTTCCAAATATACGAACCTCCTAGGCAACCAACTATCTTAAAACCCATCCAAAATCAGGATCAACAATCCCAAGGATATCTTCAAGAACCTTCAGCATTCATGCAACCTCCATCCAATGGAGGAATCCTTTTCCAACCCAATCTATTCCCTGTCGGATTACCCATGCAATCAATATCTTATGGCAGACCCACGGTGCTCAGACCGGTCACGAATGCTTATCCAAGACCCCAATCATCGAATAACGGCCCGTTCCCACTTCCTCAGGCGAATCAACCATTTCCGCATAATAACGCTCCCCAGCAGCCACATGCTAATGGATCACCAATTCCTCCCATAACCATCGGCACTATAGTTGCAGCTCAGCAAAATGGAAGGGGTCAAAAACAGTTCCATAATGTACTACCGGCTCAGCTCGTTTATCAGGAACACTCTGCATTTAATGGGCCCAGTGTTGCCCCTTTTACCAATCCTTTGTCAATACAATACGCAAAGCCTAATGGACCCGCTTTACACCCTCCACAGAATATTAAACTCCCCATTGTTCAAAGGCCCGTTAATATGAACGGCCAGAATCAAAATCCGCGACCAAATGGGGCTTACGATCCCCCCAGACAGCAATTACCAAGAGGATATCCAAATCCTCAGCAGCAACCTAGGCCGCTACCACCTGGAATTTATCTTCCACAGCAACACAATGATGGAGTGCGACAGTTACAACAGCAGCAGCAACATCAACAGCAACAACAAAATCCACAGCAGCAATTTAATGAACCAAATATATTCAATCTGAGACCATTATTTCAACAACAACAACAACAACAGCAACACATAGCATTCATGCATCCACCGGGACCCAACTCCCACAGCACCGTATTTTTTCCCAAACCACAAGCTAGCATTCAGTATGGATTTCCTAAACCAGAGAATTTAAGATTTGTGAATCAAGTGGGAGAAAACCAGCCGTCTGATGTGGGTCAGCTTCAATCTCAGTTCAAACCCACGGCTCCCAATCAGGTAGATGTTAGACAGCCGAATCAAACTTATTCCCCCAATATTCCATTTGCAGTTCCAAATCAACTCCAATCAAACAATGACTATCAACAATCAGGAAGTAATATACAAAATCAACAACGTAGTCCGGTGGAAAGCGTCATTTCACCTCCATCTAAAGTTCAATTTAGCCCACCTAAAGGGGTCGTAAAGAATCCCTATATTCAGTCGATTGAAAAGGTTCAGCCACCAAAGCCAACAACCGAATCCTTTCAGCCAACAAAGGCTCAGTTGAGTCAAGAAAGTTCTTGGGAAATAATTCCAGCGATTCAAACAGACCTTACTCATTTGTTCAAGAATCCTCAACCAACTCAACCAATAGAACAGGTAAAAACGGTTACGGTTCCAGTACCTCTCCCTCTACCAATTCCAATCCCGGAATCTCACGCTTCCAAAACGCCATTATTTATTGTCCATGGACAAAAGAATCCTGACCCAGGATACAACAGTAAAGTTGTGTTACAGGGAGTTACGTTTCATGAGGAAAATCGAAATTCTCCTCAGGACGAACGTACTCCACCAGCATCTCCATCTCAAGATCAGCCAACACTTTTAAAACCTCCAGTAACATTTCCTTATCAGCCAATTGAGATTCCAGTGGAACGACCTAGAGTAAATCCCTCAGCTCTACCCCCTCCACAAATAATTTTCAGACCTCATCCAAATCAACACTTTGACCCCCTCCCAGCATCTATTAGTACAGCTTTATACCATGCCCAAAGAACATCATACCTAACTCATCAGTACTTGAGTGAATCAGGAGGACATGGAGACAAAACCGTCTACGTGCACAGTGTCCCTGTATATCAAAAACCCCAAGAGGCTTCAAATGACAATGTGGAAAATGCTAATTTCGTTTCGGAGTCAGATTCTAAGTCTCCTCTTACTTTTCGTCAGGAGCCTCCTGAAAGCGGTATCAACGTGCCAAATCCTAACAATATAGCTGATCAAATCTCCGTAAATTGCGAAAACCATCAGCAGTGGGTGACTTCCGGAAATAAAGAAGTGCCACCACAACAGCAACATCTAAGCCAACAGTTTTTCAATCCGGTACCATCAGATTCCAATGCTGCTCCTGTAGACCAAAGTCCGCCATACGTAGCATACTATCATACTCCAGTGCAACAGTCATCCGTCTATTGGGCTCAATCACCTCATACTTCCCAAGGCCAAGATCCTTCATCACAATTACAAAATCAAGAACAAATCAAAGACTCGTCCAGTTCGTTTGCATTTTCTCCAGCACTAGGGCAATCCTGGTCTCCCAAACTTATCCCACAGGCTGAAACTGAGCCAAAGGCACAAGAGGGACAGTCTAGCAATTCTTTAGAAAATGATAAAATCAACTATGACTCTAATGATGCAGAGAAATCAGTTGAAGATTACTCAACAAAGATTCCCTTTGGTCAAAAATTACCAAGGTACCGACCAACCGTCACTCCATTTGATATAATTTCAGTTGGGGAGAAAGACACAGCAGAGGATTCTCAAACTCGGAGTCTTGGTGAGTTGTTTTCATTTTTTCAGTGTGGCAAATGCTAATATTCTATCAATACTACATATTATTTCATTGACTAAACCAAAAAAATATCTTTCTTCTGACGTTTCAACAGAACAATCTCAGTCTCGAGACTACTTATCCCCCGAATACGGAACGAAAATTCGGGGTGTAGTAACGGAGGTTAGAGACGACGACGTTTCACAAGGTCTTACAGGTGACTCTAATTCTAGCAAAAGATCCGAACGACCAGCTCAATTTTTATCCAGCAACAATCAAGCATTCCAATCTTCAGATCCAATCCGTCCGGTTTCCACAACAATTATACACTCTCCTGACTCTGCATCGTACACAACACAATCTTTCCGCTTTCCTAGTTTCAGGCCTCAAAAAGTCGTTCTTCACGACTTTACAAACAATGGTGCAGGGTTTTCAACTTTATTACAAGAACAGAACCAAGAATTAACCCCAGAAGACAGAGATGTCGGACAACCAAGCCAAAATATCAACTCATGGAGAGCTTTCTATAGAGCAAAATCTCCTAAATTTGTCGAAGACGGGGACGGAACAAATCCATCACAAGGAGTAATCCCCAGTCTGGAAGCCAGTAACAATAAACTAGAAAATATAGAAACCCCCCGAGTAGTAGTTGCAAGTGGTCATCCAGCAACTGTGGAATGTGGAACAACTGAACCTCTAACTGTGACCAGTTCCACAGAGGAAAAAGCGGAATCTGCCCCCGTCGTGAGTTCTGTTGACAACCCAGCTAAGACCAGAAATGGTGAAAAAGTTCGCCTTCGTGTTGGTAAGCTCATTGTATCCAATGCATTTAATTTTCCTCTGCTAACGTCAACTTCCGCTTATGGCAGGTCTTGCAAAAGCATGCCCCTCCAGATTCGTTTCTTGACTGAGGCTGATAAAACAGCACAGATATGAGAAAAAAATAATTCTCTCAACTTCTTCATTCTTTGATGAATGACTGAAATGACTCATTTTTGGCTGGCACACATGCATGTAGGTTATAGGTAATATATGTATGGGTGCGTGGACTTCGTTGCACATATGTTATATACTGGGCGGATAAGCCCATATTATGTAATACGGGGCTATTCTTGTTTATAAAAATTGCTTGAGACTTCAACAAAGGGGTTATATTTGTTCAGCCAAATAATGTACTACACATTGGCATGTACCATGCGTTTGCGTATGCCTCACTTTCATACATATATACGGACAGACAGAGTCACAGAGCCACATCCGGAAACCAAAACTGGATTTTATTCATATGCATTATGGTGCTCGTGAACTTGTATCAAGGGAATTTGTCTAAGCTAAGAAAGAGTTTTGGCAACGGAATCTTGTTTGGTTTATCCGTTTATCCTTTCTTGCTCTCATAAACTAGCAGCACAGAATCATCAGTTTGCACTCCTTATAGTAAATGCAGAACCTTACCAGGAAAAAGCCTAGAACTAGAGGGTTATATTAGGAACGAAAGCGATAAGTTCCGCTCCCTTTACGTCCTTTGTAATTAGTTAATGTCGTGTTGATGCTATGCAATGCTGGTTTCGAAGAATGGTAATATTTCCAGTGAAAGTTTTTCCCCGTTTGCTTCTTTCAGCCTACGTATCAGCACTTAGAGAAGTATTAGGAAATCATTCATTCGTACGGATTATTAAATGATACAAGTATACCAAATAATATAAAAGGATCAATTCGAAGTTAAATCTCTTTCTCTGTAAATAGATATTCGTTGCTTTGTCGGAGTAGCTCCTATCACCATCACCGTCTAGTTTTTGTTAAAATAAAGTCAGCCAGAAATTGGTGATTTGAATAGGATTAGATTATAACCTTCATGTATGGATGGAGTAGAGTAACGCGTCTATTTTAATAATCCGTTATTCATAGAAAATTGCGTAGCAGGGGAAAGATTTAGTTGAATTGTGATGAAATAATACTTTGAGGATAAAAATGGTATTTTCAAATTCCACGAGCGCTTCAATAAACCATCACCCATCTTCATTTCATCATCGATCTTTGCATGGAACTTCTATTGTACTGATCCACCTATTCATGCTTAAGCTAGCTATTTATAGGAGCCAAGAAAATAAATCGATAAAGAAGCTTACGGTTTTCTTTGATCATCTTTACCGAAGGACAGTGTGAGCAGTGATCCAGTTATTGAAGATAACGCAGAAGAAAAAATAGCCCTGAAAACTTTCTTACGCTGCATTCGTGCTTACTTTAGTAGAGAAAAACATCAGATAATTAAACAAACGACTATGACGACATTCTTGACAACTATAACTTAATTGATTACACCTCCATATCAAACCTCCGGACAAGAGAGCTAGGATACAGAATCACAACCATGCTTTAGATGTTAGGTCACCCACACGGAGATCGAAACATACTTTTTACTTCAGATTTCCTGATCATCCAAGACTTATTTTAAATGTATATCTCGCTCCAATGTGCACTTTGTTCTGCAATAAAAGTTCCCCTAATTTTACCTTTCTTTCTCGCCTTTCATCATCCTCCTGCTCTAGCAGTTACCGTATTTCCCGATTTAATTCCCCTGGGTAATTATTTCTTCAACCTCCGATTTACCATGGGGAAATAAACCGGGTTTGTGAATTATTCCGAGGGGAGGGAAGTACTACCTCAAACCAAAATTGTATTTCAATTATGAATATTTTCTAATTTTACTTCAGTAGTTTGCTAAAATTTTCTATTAAAAAGTCAGCTTTAAACAAATAGTTCTTTGAAATTTTCTACTTTAATTCTATTGTGTTAATAATGAAAATTAGTTATTGAAAATGATAATTTTTCAGTAACTAATTTCGATAGGAGGGGGGAATTACTACGTCAAATGGCTCGAACCCATGGGAAATTATACCGAGGTGGGGATTTATTCCGGAGGGGGGAATTAAATCGGGAAATACGGTAGGTTTAATACCTCTGAACCTGCAGTACATTTCCCCTTCACAACTTCATCCTTCCTTCCCAGATTGTTTTCACTACTATAAAAAATGCGTTGCTTTCCGGCTTCTTAGATTTTACCCCTTAGCTTAAAAAGGCTTACTCTGTACATACCATTAATTAATTTGATCCCGATTTTCTAAATTTATTTTTTTAATCTCTTGTTTTCAGGTTCAAGGTTCCCAGCTGGTCGTCCATCCGTAATTTCGTTCAATAAAAGGATAACAACCGCGTCAACTTCTTCCACAACCTCAGCCCCCTCCCCCGTCTCTATGTCATCCGCAGAGAATTCAGAATCATCGGACTCTTCCTCCTCAGGACAGGATGAAAATGATTCATTGCAACATCCTGGTTCTTTTTCAGCATCAATCTCCATTCCAGTATACCGAGTTCCAAATACAGGTCGAGAAATACATAGCCATGTTTCCAACGTAGGTTCACCTAACAGTTTCACCCTTCCGAGTAATCTCCTCAATCTGGATGACATTTACAAAAACAGCGAAAACAAGCTTCAACAAGAGCTACTAGGTGATCCCTCTGTATCTACGACAACGGCGGAAGAGCAGTCAGCCAAAACTACCATATCCACCGATGACATCATGACAACAATGTCTACAGAGAAGTCATCCTCATTCTCTATATCTGTAGATGAAAGGGTGGTTGAAGCTGCTGGAGAAAGTAACTTTGAGCCGGTGCTGAACAGTCCAAGGAGGATTCCAGAGAGCTACCTCGGGCAAAAGGTTGAGTTCCACGAGTCAGACCAAAGCAGTACAACAACAACAGATCAGTCTGTTTTTATTGTAACTTCTGTGCCTGCTTCCTCTGAATATGGTCAAGGTAATTTAAAATTCAGTAGAACAGCTACAACCCCTGCTAGCCAAGCCAACACGAGTACAAAAATTGTCAAGACTGTCCGTGTTCGTCAAAGAATGAGGCCTGGAGGTGGAAGCTTCAATGGGACCATTCGCAACCGATTTAGTGGGGCTGGAAGGATCCGTGTTGTTCAAAGACCAGTTACTCCAGACTACTCCAAACATTTTCCAGAGCTAAACACGGCTGAAGGAGACAAGTTGGCCAAAGAGGAGGAAGAAGAGGTTAAAAATGCTTTGATTGAGCTGAAAAGATCTAAATGACAGCATGCTTAACTAATTGTGTGAGAAGTTTTCCCTAGAAATTCCTAGGAAATGATACTCTTACTTCCAACTCACTTTTTACGAGTGCTTTAGCTTTAAACCCATAATCAAAATATTAGAAATAATGTTATTTTAATATTATTTTCTTTAAATTTTAAGTTTGCAGTTTTTATTTATTGAGTTTGCAAGGGTATGTGTCATAAATAATCGATGCAGATGTTAGTAGCAGATAAATGGATCGAGCCAACAAGGAATAATTTAAAAACTTCTGTCACTGGTGAACGTAAGGGTAGCTTAATTATGTGCATTTTTATTCCCTCACTACTGTTAGATTATTGCTCTTTCTATACAATGAAAGGCGTCTGAAAGAAATACTAAAACCTTATTCGTGCCACTTAAGTACCAATTTTTTTTACTGTCTCAATTGTAGTCAGTAAAACAGAACTGAAGACTACATATTCAAGGTTGAAGGTGTAGTTTTTTGAGACCTTGAAATTACTACAGCTTATACTCTCAGTTACATAAGGAAGCTTTAACAAATAAATTCATGGTTCATTTTAAACAGTAAATTTGACCTAGGATACAACTTGAATAAGATAATTTCAAAGGTTTGAATGAAAAAATTGGAATTGAAGCTAATAATTAACATGATCAATACAAATATGCACATACAGGCTGTTTTAAGTAATAATTTATGGAATTTTGTAAACTAATAAAATGAAAGTTTTGGTGTGTGAAGTGAGTGAAGTCTTTTGGTACATCCTTTTATTTGTTTACTCATATATTTCCTTACCATCTGATTATTTTTGCAACAATCGTTTTTAACAGGAAACGCTTTTCGCCATACCTAATCGATTTACTTCAAAATGTTTCTTTAGACAGCGCCAGTTGGAGTACCGGAAGAACCTTGATGGATGATAGGTCCGCAAGTACTGCCTAATAATTAAGAAGAATGTGTTATGTAAAATACTGTACTTCCGGAAATAGGCTTAGGACACTCCAAAAATTATAATACTACTTGACAGCTATATTGACACAAGTGCATAATGCTATTACCGTCACGTTTGCTTTTTCATTGGAGTAAAAGTTAGAAAGGCAAGCAAGTGCAAGGACTTACTCTAAAGTGTGCTTTATTTAACTATGACGGACTTCTTCACGAAATTCCTTCTTTAACTTCACCAAAAAAGTGACCAGCTGTCAACCTTGCATTCTTAAACATTAAATGCAACTAACCTAAAACGGAATGTCTTTTTTGGCCTTGTGCTTACAGTAAGCATTTTTTTTGTAGGTTTGCAACGTTCTTATTAGTAAGAAATGGACAAAAATCGACCGGTGGGCTGTGGGGTTATGTTGTTTTCCTTTAATACTTTTTCGGTCTTGCTTTGCTACTACTTACGAGTAATAGGATACCCACAATAGTATGCCTGTTGTTCGGCGTAAACATGGATTCATGAGCTGAACGACTCACCTACTTCTAACCGAGTCTACGTAATGGAAGCAACGTACAGAACAAAATTTCCGTCCGTCTCTATTTTTCGGGTTTAACCACTGCACTGTTGGAAATCCATAAGAAAAAGTAATTTTGTAATGAACTGGATAGGTTTAGATAACCTACCGTATTTCCCGATTTAATTCCCCTGGGGAATTATTGTTTCAAACTCCGATTTGCCATGGGGAATTAAACC
>JAQFZX010003680.1:0-11095 GCA_034682405.1 Hydroisotoma schaefferi | reverse complement strand
GATTTTTATCAAAAACCAACGGAAAGTTACAAACCTGGGGAGAAGGCTACGCAAGTCAAGCATGGGGACAATTTGTATCCGGAGGGCAAGTTTTATGGGCGTCCAAAGGAAGATTACCAGCCCGGAGAGAAGGCTAAACCAATTCGACAAGAAGACAACCTTCGACCGGAAGGTGACTTTTATCAGCGACCAACTCAAGGAGCACCGCTAATAGGGGATCGAGCAGATATCAAGCGACCAGTTGATAATCTTCACCCTGAAGGTAAATTTTACCAACGACCGAAGGAAGACTATCAACCCGGAGAAAAGGCGAAACCGATACGTCAAGAAGATAACTTGCATCTAGAGGGAAATTTCTACGAGCGTCCGGAGCAAGGAGTCCCCATGAAAGGAGAGAGAGCGGATGTAAAACGGCCCGTGGATAACTTGAAACCAGAAGGTATGAAGCTAAATCATATGAAACTAATTATAATCAAGGTAATCATCATTTGCATTCATAAATCGCTGATCTTAATTTTTAAAGGTGATTTCTACCAAAGACCAAAGGATCATGTACAGCAGGGTGAAAGAGCCAAACCCGTACGACATGAAGACAATCTTCACCCAGAAGGTATGTCTTAACCCACATTGATTAGCTTTTTTTCATTAATAATGTTTTGTAACATAATTACGGAATGTTTTCCAGGGGAGTTTTACAAACATCCTAAAGATGACTATCAAAAAGGAGAAAAAGCCAAACCGGTTAAACATGAAGATAATCTGTTTCCAGAGGGGAAGTTTTACGGGCGTCCAAAGGAAGATTACCAACCCGGAGAGAAGGCTAAGCCAATACGACAAGAGGATAATTTGCATCCTGAGGGTGTATTTTATCAGAAGCCCAAAGATGACTTTAAGCAAGGAGAAAAAGCCACTCCCATTAGACATGCGGATAACCTTCACCCGGAAGGCGATTTCTATCAAAAACCCACGGAAAGTTACAAACCTGGGGAGAAGGCTACGCAAGTCAAGCATGGGGACAATTTGTACCCGGAGGGCAAGTTTTATGGGCGTCCAAAAGAAGATTACCAACCTGGAGAGAAGGCTAAACCAATTCGACAAGCAGATAATTTGCATCCTGAAGGTGCTTTCTATGAGCGACCTACGCAGGGGGCTCCACTGAAAGGGGACAGAGCTGATATTAAGCGTCCAGTAGATAACTTAAAGCCAGAAGGTTATTTTTACTTAATTGAATTGGATTTTTGACGAATATGAAAAAAAAAATCATTTTATTGTCTTTTAGGGGAATTTTACAAGCGTCCTGAAGATAAAATGGTACCTGGAGAACGGGCTACACCAATCAAACAAAAAGATAACTTATTTCCGGAGGGCGAATTTTACCAACGTGAGAGCACCGAGTCTTGGAAGAGGGGCGAGCGAGCTGATATTGTTGTACACGAAGATACCTTTATAATGGAAGGAAAGTTTGATAGTCGAACAACTTCACAAACTGATTTCCAAAACATTGCAACCGACAAACGGCAACTTATCAAACAAACTGATTCTCTAAAAGTTGAAGGTGTATCTACATACTCCACCACAAACGAAGACAATTATAGGTCCACAGTTGGGGAAAAAGTTGAAGCCGTTCGACCAATCGACAACCTAAAACCAGAAGGTAAGTTCGTTAAATTTTAGGGTTAAACCTAATACTCCAGCAATGGAGGTATTTGTCAAGTTTATCATTCCGAATCAATTTTCATTTAATAAATAGGAGACTTCTACAAGCGTCCTAAAGAAGATGCCAAAGTTGGAGAGCGAGCAAAACCAGTAAGACATGAAGATAATCTTCACCCCGAAGGAGAATTTTATCAAAAGCCCAAAGATGACTTTAAGCAAGGAGAAAAAGCCACTCCAATCAGACATGCGGACAACCTTCACCCAGAAGGCGATTTTTATCAAAAACCAACGGAAAGTTACAAGCCTGGGGAGAAGGCTACGCAAGTCAAACATGGAGACAATTTGTTCCCAGAGGGCAAGTTTTATGGGCGTCCAAAGGAAGATTACCAACCTGGAGAGAAGGCGAAGCCAATTCGACAGGAAGACAACCTTCGACCGGAGGGGGAATTTTATCAGAAACCAAGTCAAGGAGCACCCCTTAAGGGTGACCGTGCTGAAGTACAACGTCCAGTGGATAATCTAAAACCTGAAGGTTCGTTTAATTTCTAAATTTGACAACTGCAAGTAGAACTTTGTATTTTTATAGACGCATAATTTCGGTTTACTAGGTGACTTCTATCAACGTCCTAAAGACCAAGTTGTACCTGGTGAACGTGCCAAACCAATTAGACAAGAGGATAACCTTTATCCTGAAGGAGAGTTTTATGACCGTCCAACTGTAGGTGCTCCTTTGAAGGGTGATCGGGCGGAAGCTGTACGCCCGAAGGATAACTTGAAACCGGAAGGTTGGTTTCATATTCCTGTGAAATGTTTATCTATTGGAAATAGAGCATAATATATGTATTGTGTCTCAGGGGACTTCTATAAGCAACCGAAGGAAGGTTATCAGCCCGGTACAAAAGCGAAGCCAATCCGTCAAGAAGATAATCTGCATCCCGAAGGCGATTTCTATCAGGGTCCAAAAGAGGGTTACAAGCCTGGAGAGAAAGCAAAACCGGTACGCCACGAAGACAATTTACGCCCAGAAGGTGAGTTTTATCAAAGGCCAGCTCAAGGTTCCCCTCTAAAAGGAGACAGGGCTGATGTTATGCGACCAGTAGATAATCTCAAACCAGAAGGTTCGCTTGAATAATTGATTCTGAAGTGTGAAGTAAAACTTAAATATAACATTCTTGAACAACGTCTGGAATATTGTAACAGGAGACTTTTACAAACAACCTAAAACCGACGTTCTGCCAGGAGAAAGGGCAAAACCAGTGAGACATGAAGACAATCTCCGTCCGGAAGGAGAGTTTTACGGTCGCCCTGGCCAAGGGACCCCTATTAAGGGCGATCGCGCAGACGTTAAGAGGCCTGTTGATAACCTTAAACCTGAAGGTAAGAAAAATATGCATTTGAACATAATATTATGTATGATAGAACGATGTTATAAAAACTACTTTGGGCGATGTTATACGTAAACGCTTTACTTCATCTGTCAGAGGTTAATTTATGTGAAACATAAAATTGTTCTTGTATGAAAAAATCGTTATGTATAGCGTCGGTGGAACATAGTGCTAATTTGACGGATGTGATCGTAATTGTGTCTTAATTCTTTGTTTTACGGTTACATGAAAATTCCTAAATGATGTTAAATATTTGTAAGTTCTCTGTGATTGATAGTTGATAAAGTTTTATTTCAATGTTCAAAAACATGTGCGTTTGTAGTTTGGGTATAGTAATTATTATTTATGTTATAAATCTCTCATTCCTGGTTTCTTGTACTATTAATCTATCTGTTCTTGGATTTTCTGAACCCTTTTATCATTCGGATCTCAGTTTCTGTATTTCAGCTTTTTACTTAAAACATGTAAGAAAAAAAGGACTAACATTCCGATGAATTTTAGGTCAGCGTTCTTCAGCCTCTTGGAAGCATAGGATTGTGTGAAGATTGTGATTTTGATGTAGAGTAGAACTAAATTTTTTATGTATACTACTTTATTCTGTAAATTAGGATACGATTAATTGTTTAGATTTTTATTATATCATCCAGCTAGAAAGCAGACGCCACTTTGAGGGGTTGTGATCTTTAATTAACTTTATTAGAATCAAGGTTTAGTTTTTAAAACTTTATAAAGTAAAACTCTTAATTCTAAATATCATCTCCTCGGATTGTCTCTGATTCATCCTCATCCTCATCTTCAACATCATCGTTCCATCATTCGTCTATGATATGTATATGGTACACTGCTAACATGGTATCTAAATTTTGACTTAACTAAAAACGTGTGTCTGTAGGTTTCGTGTTTATTTATTAGTACTGAAAAATGACCTGTTCATATTTGCCTACTAAACTTTCCCTTTAAATGTTAATAGGACTGATGCACAATGAAAGGATCACGTCCGTGGTAGGAAAAAGCGAGCGAGCAGAACGCGTCTTTCATGAAGACAATCTACGAATGGAAGGTTCAATGTCAACTACTACCACATCTAAAAGCGATTTCCGACAATCGATGGCACAAGACGATTACAAGCAATATTCGAAGGGAGAACGAGCAGAAATCAAACGGTATGAAGATAATCTCAAAGTTGATGGACAGTTTTACAGCAGCACAAGTAACAAGGACGACTACCAGACTTCTGTCGTAGACAAATCTGTGATGAAAAGGCCTAAGGACAATTTACACGTTGAAGGTACGTTATCGTTCGTGTGTGTCGTACTTAGTTATATTTATGGCATTAAGCCTCCTTTCTTGATACCGGTGGTTAGTGTTTAATAGTCCTAATATCTTAATCTTAAATTAATATGTACGCCACAGGATTAATTGTACTAACTCCACTCAATGCATTAATACTTTGCTATTTCATAATGAATAACCTTTAGCATCAGCAACAGATATCTTTTCTGAAGATAAAGAGTCTGGATTTGCTAGAGGAAGTCGGTATGAAATGAAAATCCCTCAATCAACCCTAAGACTTGACGGAGATATGGACTTCTCGTACTCAAAGAAGTTTTCAGATTCTCCTGTTACACAGGGTGGACGACGTCAAATCATTCGTCCGAAAGATAATTTACAGATTACAAACTACGAAAATGAAGCGTTTGACGTTTTTCATGATATAAGATCTCCGTATCGAGATGCCCGTTCATTTTGTAACTTTGAAAGTGAAGAAACAAGTCTGTATGAAGATAGTTTAATGTCAAGTCCACGCCATGAAAACGCCTGGGAAAGTAAGTTACTCGAGGAAACCGTTTTTGAAAATGTAAATCAGGATGACAATTCCCTAACCCCCGACCGGTTCGAGAGGGTAAATTTTAAGGACCATCTGTATTTAGTGGGCCGAATCACACCAGATGACGATGCTCTAAGTTCTACTGATAAAGGGGAAGAAAGGGCCCATTTTCTTCCTCCTATATCTCACCAAGCAATTAGTTCGGATATTCAGAAAATATATCATGATCAAAGGGATGGTCGACAGAAGAGAGACGTCACTTTTCGAGGTGACTTTTTGTAACCGAGCCGAATTGCCATTTATTTTTGCATAAGCAAAGCCAAAGCACCAGCTTAGTCAGAAATCAAGTGACGCTACTCAAAACTGCACCAATTTACGTATAACCCCTGTTCTTTCAACCACTTTGCACCTGCAGCACTACTCTACACACTCGTCACAAAGCATGCTAGCACTGAAACTTGACGCTTGTTTTTGTAACACTGAAATTATTATACGTATTTTAACCCGATTATCACATCATCGATGTTATTTATTTCAGCTTTTCAAATTTATTTTGCCAGAACGTGTCTTGCACCTAGAAGACCTCATTTTACTGGTGTATTTCATGGTTCTATTTTATTCACAGGAGATTTCACTGGACGCCCTCAACAGGATGCACCCAAAGGAGAGCGTCGTGTTCCCTTTAAACCAGAAGATAGTCTTCACGTAGAAGGTAGATGTTGTCATTTGTATTTATTCATAATTATTTTGAGGCTTTCTTTCCTTGAACACGCAAGACGCAAACATAAAAATGTCCCAAAGGCGTATTTTATTTTAAATCCCGTGTAATATAAATTAATATTACAAATTCATTTATTACAGGTGAATTTTATGGCCGTCCAAAGGAGAGTGCACCATTAAAAGGTGATAGATCTCCTGTCAGGATCCCTAAAGATAACCTAAAGCCTGCTGGAGAATTTTACTCTCCAAAACGAGAAACCTCTGTACCCCGAGGTGAACGATATGATGTCAAAAAACATCAGGATCATTTGAAGATGGAAGGCAAAATGGACTTCGTTGATAAAACATCTCTCATAAAAACTACTGGAGAAAGAGCATTAATCGTTAGGAAATCAGATAACCTGATGGTTGGAGAAGGAGATATGTCTTCTGAAACTACTCAACGGGCAAATAATCGTTCTATTGATTCTTATGTATTAAATTCAGCAAACCAACGAGGAGTAGTTCGAAAACAAACAACATCGCAGATCTTTCTGGGAGATGATGTTGGAGAGGCTAGATTTGAAAGAACTACAACTGCAAAACGAACTACGCAGGAGAGTAAAAATCTAGAAAATGGCCATATGACGATTGATAAGTCATTAGAATCCAGAACTAGTCAAGGTGCAGAGACCAGAATCTCCTCTGATCATTCAGTGGAACAAAAAGTTTTAACTCAATCCATGTCAGCCAAATCGTCTATGAACCAATCTATGGTTTTGAATGACGTTCAAAGACAGTCTGCTTTAAACCAACAAACAAGCCAGACGACCACTGGTGGTTCATATACTCAAATGGCGTCTTCAGAACAGTCCTCCTCGAATAGTAGGAGCCAACTTAACGCCAACAAAACGGGGACAAAGGAAGTTCAAGTTACTCGAGAAGTCACGGTCACTAAACGAGCCTCCCCCGGAGGTGGAGAAATTGTAACTACGACCACAACATCTTCTTCAAGAGGAAGCCCTGTTCGTCAGACAATTTCAAGCAAATCTATGACTTCGCAACAAGATATCAATACCTTGAAACAGAATCAACAGAAAATGAATTCTTCATCCATTTCACAATTTCAAAGCCAACAAGATTCTTCTTCTTTATCGATCAATGCTCAGCAGAACAGTGTGTACAACAGGGATACCAGAAATCATCAAGGTCAGCAGTCTAGGTCTACCGGGGGACAGTATATGCTATCGTCTAATACTGGAACTCAAATGCAAAGCGAATCAAGGCAAGGGGCTTTGAATAGCTCAACGATGACTCGAAATCAAGTATCAAATGAGACAAGCGAATCGAGGCAAAATGCTTCAACCAAACAGGTCTCTAGTACGTCCTCAAGTTCGGCCTTGCATTCCCAAGCTGTACATGAAAGTAGTTCGAGTGCTAGGCAGGTGGACAGAAACGCTAGTAATGTCATCGGTGGAGAGTCCTCAACAGAGTGGTCCAGCAAAAATGAAGCAAACGCTAGGAATTCGTTTGCGTCCTCTTTACGTAACACGTCAGGAAACTTGTCTCAGTCCAATAGCCAGAGTCAAAGCCGAAGTCAGATATTCCTTGGACAAAATGATTCCGTGGATCGACGATTCTCCTCCTCTGGAACATCGTATGGGGCACTTGGAACATCGTATGGGGCAAATAATTGTTCTGTCCATTCCCATTCCCAAGGAGGTTCTTATCAAGTAGGCGGTAGCAGCAGCAGTAATGCTTTAAGAAACACTAACGTTGGAGTTGGCGGCGCAGTGACCCGTTCGGGTGTTTCCACAACTCAAGATTCAGGCAGATACTCCTACGGTCAGAGTCAAAGTCAGCAAAAGCAGCAACAGCAATCGTCATCGAGCCAGCAAATTCAACAGAGGCAACAACAGCAATCGTCATCGAGCCAGCAAATTCAACAGAGGCAACAACAGCAATCGTCATCGAGCCAGCAAATTCAACAGAGGCAACAACAGCAATCGTCATCTTCAGTTACTCACTCTATTGGTTATTCAGGAGGCTTGCGAGCCCAAAAAGTAGTTCGTTCAGACAATTTATCTATCGGCAAAGGAACGTTTGAAACTCAAACATCTGCAAACACATACGGGCATCATCAAATAAAGGATCGAGCCGTACCTGTAAGATCCACTCAGCAATCAAGTATTTCGTTGGGATCTTATACCGAAGAATCTTCTGGGGGCTCTAGTTATCGGAAGGAGTTTGTGCGACAAAAGATCGAACCATGTCCAGCTTCTATGATTGAATCTTCCAAATCGGGATTTAAATTGGAAAGACAAACGTCAAGTCACCGCTTTTACATGCCTAAAGTTTCAGATTAGTCTAATGATTTCTTATATGCTTGTTCTCTTTCTTACCAATTGTTTTGGTGCTTTCAACTCATGTGACCATTCTTTTGATAATCGTAAAAATTAACAGAAGCAAATCAGCTTAATCACAGATATCTGTATAATAATCTTTTTTGTAACATGTATCGTAAAAATATGCCATCTTTTTATCTAATGTAACTTAGTTTCATTATTTCTTATGTAGAATATTAAGATTTGTATTGATATTCCGGTGCAATTGATTTTTGTGATATAAAGATCCAGAAATTATATTGGGATGATCAGCATCATCGTCGTAGAAGTATTCTTAAACATGTAAAAAACTAATGGGGAATAAAAAATTATAAAGGATTTTTCTGAAGTTTATCCTCGAGAAGTTCATACTAATCTCGAGATTTAAACTTTTCTCATCACGAATTTGCCTAAAGTTAATTTTTAGTGTAAAAGCGATATCAATCAATGAATGACCCATATCATGTGAAAGAAGAGTGTAATTCAAATTACAATTATAGGGAGACTTATTGGGTATGGATAGATTGTACAGTCACAGTAGCAAACATCTTCGGGTCTCTTAACTATGAGCTGTAAGGAAACCAGGCTGAGGCTATGCCGAATTCATTCCTGTTAGTTGGATAGTTTGTACATCTCGTCTCTTTGAAGTTCCACAACTTTCAGGACAGTTTTAAAGTTATAAAGTCTGTATGCTGTAGAAAGCTTGAAATACATAACGTATCGTACAGTAGAAAAGTCACGCAAATTATAAACTGGTAAGTTTTTCCAAAGGAATGCACTTTGCGTACCTTTTTAGAGAGTAAAATAGGCTTAATGTCATTGATTAATATACAAAATATTCCCCTAATAATCTACTTTGCCAGATATAAGACGGCAGACTAGAAAATCTATCTACCGTTCTAATGACCTGCGTAAGTTGCTGAATTAAAAGTCAAGAGCTGTTCTTGATGCTCATAAAAAGCTTATTTTGTATCTGGCTGGTTGGTTGTTGAAAGTGATAGAAGCAAGGAGAAGCGAAAAGGCTATGGATTTTATATTTTTATAGTTAAAAGCAATTAAATGCTCATTTTCTGTAAAACAATTTTTTAGAAGTACTTTAGGATTTGGATGGTTGATACATGCGATTAATTTAAAAAAATGAACCTGTGCTAAAAAGCCAATTAAGTTCGACTGTCAACGTCAATCTAGCTCAACATTACAGGACTATTTTAGTACATTTCTTGCACAGAAAGTGACACTTTACTTCAATATCCTGGGAAAATGAAAGTTTGCAAAGTAGAGAGCAAGCATGTCCGAAAATTAAACGGAAATATCCATGAATTATTCGCAGGAAACTGACATTTTCAGTTGCTCAAGAACAGCATTTAACACTTCTGTATGTAGAAAGGTGAATTCTGCAGGATTGAAATTTCTAATTAATTTAAAGTAAAATAATTCCAAGAATCCAGTATTCTTTATAATAAATCAGAGACGAGAAGTTTCCTTAGAACCTTGTTTGCACAACCTGGATCTTATTAGTAGTACCATTCCATATATACATAATCCTTCATACTCTCATCTCCGTTCCAACTTCTGACTTACAGAAGAAAAACTTTCTTGGAATTATCTGCTAGCAAAAGCTAAGTAGAAGCATAAGCAGGTCAGAGAAACTAAACCAATAAAGCTGAACAGTAAAGAACTATCAACTGAGAGCTTCTTAACTGGAAATCTGGTCTAGTAGGCGTTAGTTCCTTTCTTAGGTTCGTTTGCAAACTTTTCGTCGGCAGTCATTACTGATTTCTTTCCTTTCACCCATTTACAAAAGGGAAAAGAAGTTTACTCTACAAAACTAGGTAGGATTTACATCCAATTCAACGAACTTTCAAATCTAGGTAGAAAATCCTTATAGCAGTGGAAATATTCCATTTAGCATGTCTACTGAGGTACGAGTTCATTTAATTTAGTTTTTTTTCATAGAAATCTTTTTCATTTATACTTTTCAAGTAAGATTATATTTTGGAAGTGGTTTCTGACTAGATTTTATGATTACTGTTCTCGTTATCCTTCATTTTAATTGGTGTACAATTTCCTCTAATTATTTTATAGCAGATTTCTGGATTCACCTTAAAAGTTTTTCCGTTTTTGTTCAGCTATAAGATCTCTTTGTGAACACAGTTCACCTAGAATTACTAATACACTATACTAATGTTCGTGGTTAAAATTAATTTTTTCAAGCAACGGAAACTGTCCACAAAAATAAGGCATTTTCAAATTAAATATCCGGCTCAATTAAAGAAGTAAAAGACGGTATTGAAAACATGAATCAAGTTCTGACAGTAGATAATTCACCATCCACTACTGTTTGGTGTAATATAAAACCATAAATATGTCGTACAGTATACTTTTGCAAGTCAGCTTGCATTGTTAGGGGTGAAGAAGTGTACGATGAAATTCGATAAAAACCCGTATTTTTTTCATAAAAGTGAATGTAACTGATTGCTCGATTGCTGTGCCAAATGAAAGTATAAATTACCACATTTTTTAACAAAGCAACGGTACTTTTGGCAATGCTTCTTTCTTCGTTCATTTAATTAATCCTTAAGACCAAAGTTGTATTCTAACCTCTGACCTTCTTACTATATCTTCTTTAAAAATCATTCCTATTTGTATTGAGTTCGACCAACTACATTTTTGGATTGTACCCAGTCACCCAAAAATTTTATGACTGCTAGTTTAACTACTTGTCTGTTAGATCGCAGTAATACTGACAAAAACTTCAAATCTAATACTAAAGCGAGTGCATTCCTGCTTGTTCAGGCAAATAAATGAAGGAAACTTCCAATTTTTATGCTAAAGCGAATGCTTTCTTGCGTGTTCGACAAATTAGTTTCATGAATTTATAATTACCCACATATACCCACAGCCCCTTCAAAAAATAGGAGAAAAAAGGCAAAACCGGACAATCACTAAGATTAGTACCCTAAATGGAAATTCATATTAATATATATCAAGGAAAATAAGGGGGTTTGGGGGCAAAGCCCCCATCTATTAGATAATTCACCTGTATAAATATATATCAAGGAAAGGAAGGGGGTTTGGGGGCAAAGCCCCCATCTATTAGATAATTCACCTGTATAAATATATATCAAGGAAAGGAAGGGGGT
>JAQFZX010003679.1:0-11098 GCA_034682405.1 Hydroisotoma schaefferi | reverse complement strand
TATTTCCTCCAATTTGTAGCGTACAATATACGTTCCCTTAACCTAAATAGTTTTTTCAAAAAATTTCTCAAAATCCCTCATGAATTTTGTACTAACCGATTTCTCCAAAGCACGCAAAGCAAAGGGACTTACCCAATTGGTCTAACAAATCCAGGATCTACCAGATCATCTCCTCCAGCCCTTAACATTGTTCATGATGCAAATTGTTATTTATTTATAATATTTACAAATTCCATACGTACTAATGCAGAAATCAGAAAGGCATAGGACATACCATCCATCCTTACTGCTTGACTTTCTCTCATTTTTCCACCTGGAAAAATTGGCAGGTGACAAATTTACGATTTTATTAGAGATAAATGGTTACCAAAATATACCAGGGATAATCAAAACTTCTACAAGATAAGACGTAAAGTTTTTTTTATAAGTACCATGGAATTTTATTCCTACTCTTGCAGGTCCTGGGGCCTCGTGTAAAAATACTGCTAATGATAGACCTAATAGTATTAATACTAATGATGAGCCCAACTTGAACTGAAACATTGTCTTTAATAAGATTTCTCAAGCTTTAAACCAATTATAATCTATTAGGGCTTTCGATTTCGATACTGAGCCTTTTATAACTTTTTGCAAAGCTACGTTACGTCACACAATTAATTACAATACGAAATACAAAGCTTTAAACATTTAGTATCTAAAAGTCTGCAAAGTTTTGCTTAACTTCATTGTTAAGTTTATTGAAAGTTAATAATACTGTTTATGAACAACTAACTCTACACTATTATGAAAACGTAAGTGGGCCATTCTCAGATTCTGTTCACTATTATTGCCTAGAGTAGTATAAACTAAAGCCAAGAAGGTCCCTAATCCCTTATTTCGTTGCCAGCAACAATAACCATAACCTACCCTTACTTATTCTTTAGAAACACACCTAAAATTTCCGAAAAACTTTCCAAAAAGTCTTCGTTTCCAAAGGATAAGGTAGGTTATTGTTGCTGGCAACGGAACAAGGAATTAGGGACCTTCTTGGCTCTAGTTTATACATAATACTATTCTATACTCTAACATTATTGCACTTTCATTTCATAATAATTAATTACTCTATATTTTATCCTTCCATTCCTACTGCCAATAATGAAACTAACAAAGTAGATAATTTTTTAATTAAGAAGTTGTCATGCTATGTCATGTTAATGAAATTTGTACTGAAAATAAAAACAAAGCTGACTAAAAGCTTGCCAGCATAGCACAACTCTTCTAGAGGTTATAGGTTGTGTTGTGTATTGTGAAACATTTTTGGATATAAAATGCCATCAAAATATTAAATAAGCCCGTATTTTATCATACAAATACACTTAGTCGACAGAAAAGGAATATTTGCAAATATATTCATATCACAATTCCATGGATGAATTTACAAACAGTTATCTTCCTCTATTTTATGAAACGTCGACCCAATTCAGTTTGCAGTTCAGAATCCAATAGTTATCAATAATGCAAGAGTAGGTTACTCAGATGATGTCACTTTCCCCTCGAAACCTTTTATCATCATTTTTTTTATCATAAACGGGCCACTTTCCTCTCACGCAAACAGAAAATCCCCATAAAGTTCCCGTACAATTCTTATTATTTTATTTGTTAAAATATGCTCACAATGAATAATAAGATTACAAAGCTTCCTTATTTCAATTCAGAAAATAAATTCATACCACACATCAATTTTGAAAAAAACCAATCAAAGCAATAATTTCCATCAAACCCAAAGTACCGTATTTCCGGAAAGTACTCCCTCAAGAGAGTTAATTTTTAAACAAATATTGAAAAAACTTCTACCATGGGGAAGATAGGACAACTTTTAATTTTTAACGTGGAAAAGATAAGGGGATTTTTTCGAGGGGGAGTAATTGAGGGGGACGGAGTAATTTCCGGAAATACGGTAGGCTTTTATTCTATTTGTATCATATTAAAACGCAGTTCTTGATTAGTCCTCTTCCAAGTTCATATAAATCCCTAAAATTTAAACCTAAAAAGTTAGAAGATCCTGCAAAGTCTTAGCTATCTGAAGGAGGAAGAGGGAAAGGCCCAACTGGACAAGGTGGAAACAACATACAGAAAGGTACAGGACGGGGGGGGGGGGGTACGGCCAACCATCCGGTCCACTTTCACCAAACCCTCCGGTATGGATGGAATTTGTTAGATCTGCCAGCCCCGTCCTTTTTTGTACCAAGACCTATCAAAAAAAGGTTTAAACTTTTCATCCTTTCAACACAATCAAAATAGTAAATCCCAAAATCTACAAGAGTTCATCCAAGAACAATCAATTATAGCATCCATAGATAGCATTAGAAAATACTCGACCATTGTACATTGTTAGTTTAAAGCCATTTTTATTTTATTTGATGAATAAATCAAGTCTTCACCCATGAGGTCGAGGATTAGCTTTTCTTACACCGTAATACATAGTACGTCCACGTCTATTCCACCTAAAAAGTTTGTCCACTTTCTTAAAATCCCTCCTTTGTAATTCCATTCTAATCAATTTCTCCAACGCACTCGAAGCAAAAGGACTTACCCAATTGGTCTAACAAATCCAGGATCTACAAGATCATCTCCTCCAGTCCTTATAAATGCAAGCAATGTTTCAAAATTATAAAACATTTATTACCCAAAGCCATCTCTGAACCTGGTAGATACGCGACTTACTTACCCAATTGGTCTAACAAATCCAGGATCTATATCCCGATCCCCGCTCGGCAAAGTCCTAAAAGTACAACAACCTTTATGAAAATACCTGTTGTACTTCCCATTTTAATTCATGCACCGATTTTAATCAACCTACCAAGTTGGTTCATCCGTATCATCAGAAAATCTACTTGAAGACATCACAACCGGACTGAAAGTAGCATGTTTTACATTAATAATTTGTTTAAAATGTACACTAGGAAGCTACCAAACAGCCTAAAACACAGCTACTCTAATCACTGGTAATCATAGCGTTTTAAAGCGTCTTACCACTACCACCATCGCTTATCTCATAATGTTAATTAACTCACACTCACACACACATTTTGTTAATGCATAATCCCCGGAACTTACGTAATGCTTTACGGCCGGTTCCTTTCCAAGCTTTTTACTATAAATTCACAATGTATTAAAGTTACTTTTCTAACTTACGGAACCGGTCTTACTATTCCAGGATCCGCAAGAACATCATCTCCAGTTCTTAACAAGGTTTATAGAGCAATTTGTTAGTCATTTTTTTTAAACCGATGGCTAATTGTCTCTCCTTCATTACAATTACAATGAAACTTACGGTCCAGAATCTGTGTCATCATCATCCATCTCTCGATACCTTCTTCATACAATTTGTTATTTATTTATACTAAATGCATGCATGGTTTCTGCTATGATTTATTATAGAAAGCAGTGTTAGGCCGAGTGTTGGTTTAATTTCTAAATAAAAAATGCTTATACCTGAATAGATTAAATTGTCTACGTTTTCTCCAACTTGTACTGTACAGTCTACCACGTCCACTCAACCTACAAAGTTTATTAAAAACTTTCTCAAAATACCTCCTCAATTTTGTACTAATCCATTTCTCCAACGCACTAAGTGACTTACCCAATTGGTCTAACAAATCCAGGATCTACAAGATCATCTCCTCCAGCCCTTAACATTGTTCATTATACAATTTGTTATTTATTTATTTATAATTGTAACCCAAAGCCAGTCTCCCAACCTGCTTAGAAAGAAACTTACCCAATCGGTCGGACAAATCCAGGATCTACAAGATCATCTCCTCCAGCCCTTAACATTATGCATCGTCCAAGTTGTTATTTATTTATTTATAGTTATAAACCCAGAGCAAGTTTCAGAAAGGAACTTACCCGATCGGTCGAACAAATCCAGAATCTATGTCATCCTGCTCCGAAGCACTTGAAATGGTGTAGAATGCAATTATTTATTTAAATCCAAAGTTCCAAAGTCATCTGATTTAACACGCGTAGAAATGTCAACTTACGCAACAGATATTGGTCTACGATTCCCAGAATCTATATACCCTGTCTGCAAATCAATCCTGTGAATTTATAAGATCGTTGTTAAATGCCCTAGTGGACTGCCAACTTAAAGCTGAGTATTATTTCCCAAACCCTACCAAGGATTCCGATCATCGACGATTCCAGGATATCCACGCCCTCGAGGTTTTATCCCAGAACTGGAAATTAAATTATTATTATTATAGCTGGATGGAAATGTCAAATATAAACTTGTTACTGAAACCTTATAACGGGGTTTATGCAACTAACTACCCTATCCTACGCATGTTACAACAGACTATCTCGTAACGTTATTTACAATTACAACTAAAACATCATGGAGATGGGACGCTAAAATCACTTTTTTGCAGGGTTCATTTGATACTGAGCCACCATTTATATTATTTGTTATAATCTTACATAATTTCTTTAAGAAGTTCAGGTTCCAGGCCATCCGCATCCGCATCCGCATCCTTCTCGTGAGGCCTCTTTCCCATCGGATAACTCCACCTACAATTTATTATCAGCATTTAATATGCTGCAAATTCCAAACAAAATTAAAGAAACCGAGAATTCCACATAAAATAGCGCATACCATTCACGCTTCCTTGGCTTGCTCACATTTTTCCACCTGGGAAAATTAGCAATTAACAATTAATTGTGCAACTTTATCAAAAATAAACGGTCACAAAAAATGTAAAAACAAATAATACAAACGTCTTTAAGATTAGAAGCTCTACTAAAAGTGTATTTAAAGTACCACAGAGGAAGTTTATTCCCCACTGTTCCAGCCCCTGCGGCATCTTTCCCCTCAGTAAACTGAAAAACTAATGATAATAATAGACCAACTATAACCACAGATGATAAGCCTAACTTATTGCAGCTTGACATTGTGAAATCGTAACGTTTTTATCATAAAACTGCTCCAGCTTTTAAAAAAGTCTGAAAGTACAGCTTTCCATTTATATTCTGAGCCTTTTATAACTTTTTGCAAAGCTAAGCTGTACAACTAATTAGATTTTTTTTGTATATCTTTTACTAAATTCAATTGTTACATTTTAGTAAAAGTTAACTGTAACTGAAAGTTAAGAAAGTAAGACTGTTTATGATAAACTAACACTTGCAAAAGTTAGGTCCATTGTTCGGGAGTTATTGCATTAATTCAATTTAGTACTTTGCAAACGTGAGTGACCTATCCTTAGTTGCAAAAAGTATATAACTTGTGATTTACTCTTTATTCAATTATTCATTCCGCGATTCTTGTATTTCAACTTAATAGTAATTATTAAATTTTTAGAATATTTCCTCATCATTATTTTACTACTGCAAATAATTTAACTATGTAGGATTAAAACTCATCATTCAGCATTTTAATATTCAATATTTTAATAAAATGTAACCTAAAAGCTCACCAGCATAACCCTCATTCCTAGAGTATACAGACATAGCATGTGCATTGTTTTTACCAGCTATTTTGAGACTTGCATAAACTGTAAAATACCATAAAAAAATAGTAAATGCACCCGTATTTTCTCCTACAAGCAGACTGTACTTAGGTATGATAGTCGAAGAAAAATAAACATTTCCAAATATCTTCATTTACAAATTACAAATCAACAAACTCTGGAAAAATTTAATTTACAGAATTATTATAAATTATCATGATATAGGTAATCATATTCCCAATCCTATTTATTATTTTATTGATGAGTTGAAACGTCCATCCACCTATTCCTGAAAGCATATCTCACCTTAATAATAATATTGGTACAATCCCATAGTAGAAGTAACTATACCAGAGTACATTAAATTTATTTAGCTTTTTAATCTGACAACTTGAACAATTAATTCAAGAATGCGGACCGCATTCTGTCATCGCATTCGCATTTATCATCTTATCCATATAAATAATCCACATCATCCCCAAACCTGTACTCCACTGTCTCTATAATATCAATCTAGGTACATAAAAAAATCCTTGCCAGTCTTACACTAAAATCTTCATGCTTCTTGCAAATAATCCGACGCATTCAATACCGCCTAACTGCTCCAATCAACGTTAAATTCCTTGTGCTCTCAAACATGTTATCTCAGCAAGTGACGCATAAAAATCAGCACGTTCATATCATAATCCTAAACGTGGATAGAGATCTGAGCAACCTATTCAGTAATCCGCTCTGTAGACAAAACTACTGCTAATCTAATAAAAAGTAAACCGCTAATAAATAACGAGGATTTCACAAGTGGGCATTCATATCTATGCACAATTCAAATTTTAAAAGTATCACAGTCACAACCACAGTACAGTAGCAGTTTTGCACCATCCAACATACTATAGCTACGCTAATACAATATTACAAGCTAGAAACTAGATACTTCATTCGAATTCATACTGAGTAATAAAGCGATTCATCTTATAAATAAACGTCATAGGATTTACATTTATTTTATCGACAAACATGACAAAGCATGTAGTGTTAATTTATTAAATAAAACCAGAAACTTTTCATTACACATTTATGTCCGTAAGTTCAAAAGAAACTCTCCAAATCTCTGAATTTCTGCACGTTTATCCATAACCTGAACTCTAACCTTTCTACATCTTCAATTCACAATTAAAAATCAATATTTACCACCAAACAATTGCACTTCTCCTTAAGCAAGCAACTTAAACTTGATTTGGGAATGATTTTTAATAAAAAGTTAGATTAAATAAAAACCCTCGATTATAACCGTACATTTTAAACTCCTAGCTGTTAAAACAAAACATTACTTTTCAAACTTTAAAAGCAGATTTGTTAATACTATGGAAAACCACACGATAAAATAAATGTGGCTAGCCTGAGGAACATTGCATAAGTCGAGATGAGTATTGTCGATTTATTATCAATACATATCCCATTCCAAATCCAATAGCACATAAAATTTAAGTAGCAACGGGTAACTAATCCCAAGGTAAAAACCAGTAGGACGACTTTTGATAAATGCTCCTAAAACCCGACCGACCCACCATTAAATACAAAAGGGTTCAAATCTTTAGCTTTTAATGATAATTGCAAACTCCAACATGATAGACAGACACCGGTAGACTCTCAAGATAATAATGTTAATAATAATAAAATCAAAGGAATAAACGCTTCTTGCTAAAAACTTGGTAAATTCACTTCAGACTAAAGCATAACTTGCTATTGCTATTGCTATTGCTATAACTGTATGTCTACAATGCTACCGCAAATTCCACACTCTTTTGATCTAACTTGGAATAAAATGCCATTGAAGTAAAACGCGTTATTTAATTTTGCACGATTCTTATTCTTGTGCGATTTTTTTTAAAGCGCAAAATTATCTAAAGTAAACCTACAATGTCACTTTATCCATAAACTTCTACTTTTCTTGAGAAATAATTAACTGAGCTGAAGAAGCAGTTCGAAGCTTATGTATTTTGTGCTCAAGCTTGCTCTAAAAAATATTAGCACCCAACCAAACAACCAAAAGACTTTAGTAAGGAATACAGGTATTTGCAAACAGGGTAAACTATTTTTTTCCCTAGTTAAATTTATTATTTCTGAAAATAATTTAACCGACACGAGAGACTTTTATCTTTCTCTGAGCCAATTAATTACACCGTCACGCTCATCCCTTTTTTGTTACATAACTCTCTAAAGAAATCAACACAAGGTAAAACAGGTAAAATATAAGGAGTTTTTTTTACAAACTTTACCTAATTCGAATCACATTTATAAAAACGGAATGCTATACGTACTACTACTGCTGCTGTTAATAATAGTAAGCACTGACCATCACTACTACTACTACACTACTACTACTACTACTACTACTACTACTACTAGTACTACTACTACTACTACTACTACTACCACTACTAATACGACTACTTCTACAGTCTGTACTTCTACTACTACTAACTAGCACTGAAGTTACTAAACAAATATAAACCGAATTAGCAGCTTCATAGCTTTTGAGTAAACAGTAAAGAAGAATGAAGTAGTATTAATTAGCCGAGGGGTCAATACACGGTTGATTAGCCCGTCTGTCAACAATACTTGGACTCGCGGATGATCCATAATACAAACTAAATTTCTGCTACTTTCCTGCTTTTTCCTATTTGGCAAAATGCGTTGATATTTACTGTCCACATTTTTAACTACAACAAATCACAACTCATTTCTAATAAAGCATAGATTTTTTAAAAGATATAAAGCAATGAAGCATTAATAGTCACCTGCCTGTATTTTGGCTGTACAGTTTTCCATGCTTTCTTTACATTTGGCTCATTTTCAAGATTTGTAAGCAAGGTTATTAGATTATTCTAGTATTAACTACAGAAATACTGTCATTCCATTTAAATTCAATTAACCTTTTAGTTAATTTGTTTTCTTCATCGTTGTACAATTTGGTAACGATCATCAGTATTATACAGACAGCATGACAGACATTACGACCAAAGTCTTACTTACTCTCGAATGAGCAAGCATTATCCTTACAAGTACAAAGTAGCAGAGTTGAAAGATTTAACCAGGTTTCATGTCTCTTAGATAGACGACACACGGCCAGCAATCTAAATAAATACTTAATCTTTGGTAATCATTTTAGCTATAAAAACCTCATGCTATGCTGTCATGTTCTAGTTATTCCACAGAGTTAGGTATAGGTTATAGCTTTGGACATAATACATAACAAACGACAATGCTTCTTTGATTTACGTCCATGCAAAATGTGCCTTCTCTTATAATCCAGTATTATTTCCAATACATTGATTGAATAAAATGTCATCAGACCTTCATGTCCATAATGTTCTAAGAACTTTGGATTCAATTCATAAAAAGTTTAATCCATGTCTCACCTCCAGCACCTTTCTGCAAGCTGAACATGAACGAAGAAAGACTTATGTCATAAAATACAACTTTCGCACTTCAGTTTCATTTTAATACAGCTACTAAAAATAATAACGATGAATGCATTTTCCATCCAACTTAGTCACGTAATTTAACCCAGAAATCACCTATTTAAGAAAGTATCTTTTAACTGTAGTCTACAAAAACCTCAGCTTTCCCTTATAAAACAGCAATGTCTTTTCATTTTCATACAATAAATAAAGCACTTTTGACTGTCCGTAGCTGCTGATCCGAACAAAACTCTCCAGAGTAAATAAATCTTAAACCGAAATTACATAAACCTCAGTCTCTGGCAGTTTATTGTTGCAGTATTAATAAAAGTAGACTCTTCAACCGGAATACCCCTTAAGTTTGCATTTACACCAACATGTGCTCAAACATTCCAGTCAAAAAGATCCTAAAAAATCTCAACCAAACTGGGGCAGATTCATCGGATATTTCTACGTTGGAAACTTTTCTAAACTCAAAGGAGGATGCAGTTCCACTCGAAACATCCCCCTCCCACTTCAAGAATGCCGATGACCAACTGGACCTATATCCTCTATTGGCCAATACTTGCCCCGGACATGTACCTTCGGCTTTGGAAACTAGACCTGACAATTATGCATCGGGTAGTAACAAAATCCAATTTTTCTTAAATGTTTTGAACATTTAATGAAAACAATTTTGCAATTTATTCTACTGTCATAAATTCGGGTCTATGAGGACCTCGAATCTGCAATCATAATTTAAATCGGATGAAACCTCAAGGAGGAGATAGCACTAGGTGTCTTTTCATAGTGTAGATACTTTTTCATGCATCGATTGCGGTTTTGTATGCAACATTACGTATAAAAGTGAACCTGCTACCGACTATCCAGAAGGGGCTACTAGAAGGGACAGCTAGACAGCCACATATAGCAAACAGGGGTAAAACATTAAACCCGTTCCTAATACCGTTTTACTAATTCTGTTGTGATATTCAGTCAAAAAAGTCTGATCGAATCCATAAATAATTTCTCCGTGCATCTATTCTTGACGTCTCTAGAAACTATACAGGATTGATTAATACGTAAATTACTTGATAAACTGAAGCTTACTTATCAGCTATGGACAACATTTAATGAGACAACCTACGTATGTTCGATAAATAGTAACAGGATTAATGCTTGTGGAGAAGGGCCAACTTCAATTAACTAAACCGCATCAGTCAACCACGAAACTTGATGTTAAACTAAAACTCCTACGCCTTTGATAAGAAAGAACCAGGCTTTAGCTTGTAAAAGACCTTCTTTCCTTGCCTTTATGACTGCAAAAAGAATCATTTCCATGTAATCAAATTGCGCCCTACAGATCGTTCCAATTAAAAAAACGTACAAAGAAATTATCATTCGTTCGCCGTAAAACGTTCATGCATTTCGTATATAATAAGGCTGTCCAGTTAGAATATAAATTAAACGTCTTTGACGAGCGTTACTTACTGACCTGAAAACCATCAGTTGTAAATATACAGAAAAATCATATAGTAAACTGTTTGAAACTTTTAATCCAGATTATTAAAGCCGTTTACAACTATTGAACTTTGTACGAGTATTCAAAACTATTATACAGCACAACCAATCACTTTCAAACGAGCAATACTTACGGCAGAATAGAAAATCTATTTTTAATAGAATAGATCGTGGCTCAGAATACAAACATTCCAATGAAGCTTTCTCGCTTAACGCGTTTTTACGCCGGTGGAATCATCATGTTTTCCTTGATCGGATTATATTCATCCGTGGTTGAGAGCTCTATCTCACCTGACGGCCTACCAACTGAGTTGAACCTTTCCACGACCACAGAGCCAGGTACAGAGGAGTCCGCCCTTTCCACGACCACGGACATGATTACTCAGGAGTCGGCCCTTTTCACGTCCACGGACCCAACTAAACAGGAGTCTACCATTTCCACTACCACAGCGCAAACTACACAGGCGTCGACCATTTCCACAACCACAGGCCCAACTACGCAGGAGTCTACCATTTGTACGACCGCAGACCCAACTACACAGGCGTCGACCATTTCTACGACCACATACCCAACTACACAGGCGTCGACCATTTCCACGACCACAGACCCAACTACACCGGAGCCTCCCATTTCTATGACCACAGACCCAACTA
>JAQFZX010003678.1:0-11101 GCA_034682405.1 Hydroisotoma schaefferi | reverse complement strand
CAATCTTATTAACTAATGCTCAGCTTTGAATGTTAAGCGAAAAACAAGATTCAAATTCAAAGAATTCCATCTGTGAAATGGATGCCTTATGCCTTACATTACGTTGTAGGTGAAAAAGTTCACAAATTATCTAGAGCTTATCTACAGACTATATTCGCAAACCTGATCGTGTCGTCTCATCTAATCGGACTGGCATCTGATGTATTAAATGAACGACAGGCATGTCATATACTGCGTATACTGGGCTTATTATAAAGTCGTATATTTGTAATGTTGGCCAGGTATCCATAATTGACCGTATGTAAAGTGTAATAGTTAGCCAAATGTCCGGGTAATAATCTAATAATGGGACTACCGGGAGTAAAACTAGTTGTAGTTTGGGTGTTAATGATGGTAATCATAAAATGAAGAAAGGCATAAAAGCTTACACTACTCTGCTTTCATCCATGTGAGGATTCATTCATCAGTCTGTCCTTTCCTGGTTTCTACTTTCACTTTTGACGTTCCATTTGTCAGGGAAGTTGATAAAAATCTTTGGAACAGTTTGTGGTTAAGTCCGAATATACAGAATATTTTAATACCTTATACAGTCATAACAGAATTTGTCATACGGAATCAATCTGAGTGTACAGTAGGTTTAGAATGTGTATGAGATTTTAATTAAGATCGTATTATAATATATTTTGGCGATATAATGAATTATAATACAATTGGTTTTGGAAATCAAGGATACAAGTATTAACATGGAACGGGAAGACGGGAGTCCGAGAAACGCTCTAGGGATTCTTAGAGTTGATACCTCGCGTAGTCGAATTGTAGTTCAGGTAAGGGTTTAAATCAGTTTTTATATTTAAAGATATTACATCTTTAAGTATTACTTTTCCAGTCTTTCCACCCAATTTCCGTACGTTTCAAATATTCAAGAACTATAAGTTTCCTTCTTTGAAAATATTTTACAAAAGTCAGAAACAAAATTAAGGCTTTCAGTGATTCAATCAATTATGCCAGCCAAAGTTAAATTATTTGCTGAGAAACTATTACTCAAGACTAGATTTGCTATACCGTAACTTTAAAAAATATGCATAACAAACAAAATAAAAAAATCATCCTTCATTTCAACAAAACTTGCCAATAACGTTGGCCAACCAGGGTTAATGCACCTTGGTCTTTCCAAATCCGAATCAAAACAAGGAAGGGAAAGTAGGCTAAGGTTTTGCATAACAAGTTATAGGGAAAGTAATAAAATAAATACAGATCTCTCCTTGGATTCGGTCGAGTCGATTTTGTTACCTGATAAGGTTACCTTAATGCATTAACTGGGCGTGTGTCTCACCCTCACACACATCCGTCTGAGATCTATCTGATCTGATTCATGATTTTAATGCTGTATTCTAATAGAATAGTCCATATCAGACGTTAAATTTCTCAGTTTATCAGTATATACCGTACATAATCTTGTACTAAAAGTTTCATGGCATATTGGCATAACCGGTAACAAGCATATTCCAACCAAATCCAGGCAAGCACACCCTTTTTCAAAGCAAAAACTAATACTGCAAGCTTTCTCCCATTCGCAAACTGGTTATCCATGATCCCTGTTCCGGATCTAAATAAATGCTGTATCTAAGCTAAGTAACTTTAGAAAGGAGTTAACAGTACAAACGTTAGGATATTGTAGACCAAATTGCGACAAAACATGCACCACTCCACTTCTTGTAAATTCTGTTCTTGTATATTGACAGCAAAATATTTATTTTTACTAGTCACAGTACAGATTGGGTTTGTTGTACAGTTTTTACCCAGCAGCATACATTCTCATGCCAGTAAGCAGAAAGGATTCTCCATTTTTTTAACAGACGTAGGTATACACTTGCGACTATATAGAAACCAGAAAGAACAGGATCTCTGATCTCTATCCTAATGTTAAAGTTGGCAAAAAGGATGCAGAGATATAAATCAAGAAAGGGTTGAGTTAAGCGGAAGAGGATATAGGGTGAGGGTGAAAGTGGGACAAATCTCGTAAAGTGAATGGATGATGGGCGAGGTCCGAAAAATAACTCAGAGTCAGATTCGTCTTCTTATGTCCAAACCAATTTAACTCTTACTACCTCCCAAGAAGCATATTTTATTTATCATTTTACTGGAAACACCAAAACCACAACTGTAAGGGCCCTTAACTGATATACACCGTATTTAGAATTTTAGCAAGGTGTATGCCATGAAATTGTATTTTTCTCAAATTTTAGCAACCAACACAAGATCCTATCAGGCATTTCAACAGTAACAATGCATCCGACCGTAGTAAAGGCTTTTGATATTATATTCAATGAATATAATATCAAATATTAAATATCAAGATATGAATATTATTCAAACCCCATTAAAGTAAAGGTAGTAAAAGTAAAACATATTAAGATGAACAAGCTAGCTTTAACAGCTTGATGAAAAGGGATCTGCTAGAATGATTATTATTAGGAATAATGAATATTTACGTGGATGATATACGTGTTTGCTTGCATAACTAAAGTTTAACATTCTTCGCTAATCCTACCCAAGCTTTCACCGCAAACTCACAAGATATTATTCCCACCCCAAACTAACACTGCAGCCACCCTCACCTCACCGTAATAATATTTAACCTATCTTAAACTATACAAATGATTATATCATGATGGCCAGTACTTTGTAAGCTATGAAAACTCTCCCAGGATCTCCTCCTATCAGCAATCTCAAGCTTTCGCCATAAACCCGACTGCTTTTACTTTCCGTGCTTCTTTCTTTTCCTACTTTTATGTTACATCGTTCCCGTATATCCTACCTCTTTTAGACCTAAACTGACTCTTCGGCTTCTTATTTATTCTTTTGCAACTCATACTTTATCCACTTCCACGAATCCACTCACGCAATATTCTTTGTGTGTCTCCCTGCTCTACAGATCATGAACTCTCGGCCGGAACGGTCGCAAAGTGGCTTAACCAACATTCACCTTTTACCATGATTTCATTCATCACTTTCTAGACACACGTTAAGTTTTTTTTCAGATTTATTCTGCAAAAATATTCAGACAAGAAAAGTAGTTAAACTGGAAGTAATTTAGGGGTAAACACTTTTACTTTTTGACAATTGAAAGCGTTATAAGCTCGATTTAAGAACGGCAAATGTGCCATAATGAAACATTTATACACGCCCAACTTCTTGTGTAAGTAAAACTGGTGAAAATGTAGTGCAAGTATCCAAAAGGATTAGGTTTTGCAAAAGGTTTTGGCAATATTTCGGGATTGTACTCGGAATAATCAGTCATGCAGTTACCGGTGCTAGTGCTATTTAATTTTACATTATGTATTTACTATGTTATGCTATGTTTGTGTTGTACAATTTTAGGCCCAATTAGCCAAACCCATTAGGGAGCATAAAAAGTTAATTGGGCTTCACCTGAGCACAATACCTAGCTCTAGGTTTCCATTCTAGTGTCTAGCCTGCTAAAACTAATGTGTCAGGGTTTATGTGATCCGGAGTAGGCTACTACCTCATGCGGAAACATAGGTGTTGTCAGAATTTCACTAGATAACCCTTAGCATAACCTTTGCTCAGCAAGTAATTAGGTACTTCGGAAATTCGGAATAGTAAATGACATTAAACCACCCACCTCTGAATGAGTTATTGCCAAAAGTAGTGTACAAACGGAAAAAGGATGGGAAAAATTAGGTGTGTGTGTCAGTAATTAATGATTTTGACCATTAAAGTCACCGGGTGAGCCGAGTTCTCCGCAACCATCAGTGGACAGGTTGTCAGTATCCTTTGCACCAGAATATGACAGATCTTCGTGGTCTGATGGTGACTTTCCGTCCCAAAGTCAAGCGGGTGGGGGTGGTGATATTGGTTCGGCCGACGCTTCTGTAAAAGTTAACGTTTTCAACATGGCTGAAGGAGGAACTGGGGGCAGTCCGTCCCCCATCGGAGGTGTTATTCCAGGTCATGGTCAATCTACTTCGGGAAATCGGCTTTCCGTTCTATTATCCGGTTTGGATTTCATTTTTTATAACTTTGTCCTTGTCTTTCTTCAATGTCTCATTTCGTTCATTCGACCCTTTTACTGCAAACGTTAGTTCCGTGCTGTACATGTTGCTTGGAATTCATGATACTGTCTACATAACTGCAGTTATCATCCATTTAGCATTTATATTCACCCTTTCGATGTTTTTCCGGCAAAAATTCCAATGTCATATAGCTTTCTGGAAGATTGGCAAGGATTGTTTTGGAAAAGTCTGTTTTTTTGTAATTATGTTTCATTGCTTTGGCTTCAACGATCTTTTAAATGTTTTCATGTATAGGTTTTTATAAACAAATTAGACATGATTTAGAGTTGTATAAAAACTACAATTTCAGATGAGGATGACGATTACTCTGCTTCAATGACAGCGATTCTGCACCGAAGGGCTTCACAGAGAAAGATTAAAGGGGGAAAGCGTCGCACTTCATCCCCTTATGATAGTGATAGACGACGTTCCTCTGTTTTTACTACGAGTTCTGGAGAGTGAGTTGCTTCCCTGTAATTTATTTTTGCTACTTTTAAACTCGAATGAATTGAATACGTACAACAGCTTCAGCATACAATACTCAGCAATTGTAACGCTAGCACAGAATTTAGTATCGTTTTGCTTCATAATCCAAAAATGACCTATATCTTTAGTACCGCAATAACAATGGAAGGAGAGGGAGGAACAACACAAGAACAAATATTCGAAAACATACGGCTTCATAAAGAGCTTTTGGAGCATGTCAAACAACAACCTTGGGAGATGAGGAGAAAGTTGAAATTGGTAAATACTTTCACTTTCTCCCAACATCGTTTTAGTTATTGTTATTTGCAAAGGAAATAACAAGGTATCCTAAAGTTGCAAGTTAATTCTAATTTATAAACTTGGTTCGTCCTTCAATTTATTTAGACCCAACAAGCAAAAGAATATGTAAAAAGACACGAAGGAGAGTTGCAGGAACGGCTCGCCCAATCTAAAAGCACGAGAGATATTATGGCTAGATTTAAGCTTTTGCTCATGAGGGTGAATGTCATTTCAATTTTATTAAACATGGTTAAATCAAGATGAAGTCATGGCCGATTGTTGTAAGTATTTTTTTCATTTCTCAAAAGTATTGGCAACAATTAAAAAGGGAGCTTTCCAATCTCGGTGCAAACATGGTCCCTTGGGAGTTACGAATTAAGGAAATCGAATCTCATTTTGGATCTGTGGTAGCATCCTACTTTACCTTCCTCCGTTGGGTGTTTTGGATTAATATTGTGATTTCAGCAATACTCGTATGCTTTGTAATTGTACCAGAGGTAAATCTGCGATAGCGTGAAAATACTAAATATTAAAAAGTTACTAAATTAAAGCTTAAGCTTCAAACTCGTTTAAAAAGATGCTAGCCTCAGATCCCCGTAAAGCTGGACAGAGAAAAATCCTTCTACCCACCGAGGAAAAAACATCCACGTATCTTTCAACTCTTTGGGAGTTTGAAGGTATTCATAGAAAGCATGCCTTTCACTTCTCCGTTGCATATGCAATTTTTAAATACTTTGAAAATACATCGAAATATTATATGGTTTTCATCAGGAATATTAAAACACTCTCCCATGTTTTATGGATACTATTCAGACCAGAAAAAAACTAAAGAAGGTTACCCCTTGCCACTCTCATATTTCATTACCGGAATGGGTGTTTATATTTACAGTTTTGTGGTCATCCTACGCAAGTAAGCAATGGATTCGTAGATGAAAGATCTTTCCTTAACTAACCATATAACAATATAACAATTTTATTCAGTTCAGTAGCCCCCTGACAGCCCCAGATATTCTAACTTCATTCATACATACAAACCTAATGCAATTGACTGGTCTATTGAACCTTTTCCTAGAATGGCGAAGAATTCCCGTCAGTCCAAACTCTCAGAAAAGGAAGATGAATGTGCTTTTTCATGGAGACTGTTCACAGCATGGGATTATATGATTGGTAACCCCGAAACGGCATTTAATCGATTTGCTTCCATTACGATGGGATTTAAGGAAGCTCTGCTAGAGGAAAAGGAGCGGACCAAAGATGAACGGAAGTAATTAGTTCCTCTATTCTGCTTATTACAATTAATTAATTACAATTAAGATGTAAATCAATTACATTGGTTTGGCAGTCTGCACTGACTGTTATAATTGAATAGACATGTTGGCATTGTGTAAATTTCTGATCTGATTTTTTTTATGATAGTTGGAAAGTGATAAGTCTTCGGATTTTGGCCAATTTCCTTATCTTCCTCCTCCTATGCTTTTCTGCTTATGCTGTTATCTTGGTCGTGGAACGATCGGCTACGGCAACTCCTACGGATTCATGGTGGAGGCAAAATGAGATTACTCTGGCTTTATCTTTGATAACAACAATATTTCCGAACATTTTTGAGCTCGTTGGAATGCTCGAGAATTATCATCCTAGGAAGCAGCTTAGGTGGCAGTTGGCCAGGTACGATTTACTGCAGATTTGTTCCAAAGTTCCAATTCCAAAGTGTAATCTACACTGGAGTTTAAATTCTCTATTGCAGAATAATGGTGCTAAACTTTCTCAACTTGTATACTCTAATCTTCGCACTTTTTGGTAAAGTCAGTAGAATGGTGAGGTTTTAAATCAATTCAAAGCTAACCCAACCAACCCAACCAATAATCCCTAATTAAAGGTTTTATTAACTCATGAACATAATTTAAATTGCAAATTACAGCAAGACGAATTAAAAGCTTTGAAGCCAAATGAAACAATAATAACAACCATGCCTCCTCCACCTACTGAACCCCCCTTTTGTTCTGACGTTAGCATTAATTGTACACTCCTTGATGAATACTCCTCTTACGAGGCTTTTAAAGAGACGAAAGCAGTTCTCGTATTCATTGCTAATTTAACAACCCTATTGCCCATGAATGAAATTACTGGAACTTCTGGAATGCCCAATACCTCCTGGATAACTAATGCAAATGCTAAATTTAATATGACAGGTGAAAGTTATCGCAAAACAAAACACTGCATTTATTTCTTACTATAATTTGTTACTTAGAAGAAAGAGTACATACAGCGCATTACTTTGATGCTTTAATATTTACAGAATGGTGGACAATGGTGCATAGTCTTGCTCCAAAAACGGACATTTCTCAAATTCTAGGTTCAGCAAATACTACAGAGTACACGAGTGAAACTTGGTCTGAATTCATTGAAAATGAAAACTACACATTTTGGACTAATCAGTCAAGTTTGGATTTGAATGAAACTAATTTATGGGTTCCGGATAATAGAACTGCCCTTGTGACCGGTAGTGTTTTAATCTATACCCTTTCTTCCCTATAATTTCTTTCCAATCTAATTTTTAATGGATGTTATGTACAGCTCTGCCTATAATCGTAAAGCTCATCAGCGCCTACTTGGCCTCTGTGTTGCCAACACTGTCAAGGACAACCCCATTTATGGGAGATTATGTCTCCAGTGGTGCTTCCAACGTTACATACCTTCCCCCATTATCCTCTACCTTTCTCTCTAACCTCATATCTACCTCAGAGTATTATGACACCAGTAGAGAAACTACTGGTACTGGCAGTAGCACTGTAAAGTCAAAGCGACCCAGAAGACCTGGAAAGCGGAAGAAATCTACCAAAAAACCAGCAGTGTTGAAGTCCAAACGTGACATTTCATATTTCCAGACTCAACTACCCCAATTCACCGGCCCTCCTGATGAGGACTACACACAACCGGACTGGTCAAGATACCCTGTGGTTAGTGATGAGGATGAGGATGAGGACGATGGAAACTTTGTTCTGAAAATTGGTCCCAATGGAAATGGCTATTATGGAAAAAGCTCTACTCGAGGGGATATTCCAGGCGAGACTAAAGAGGATCCTACGACAACTACTACGGAAATGCCATCAACAACCATGATAGTCACTGATGCACCAACCACAGAGAGTTTAGATAAGTTCTTGACCAGCGTTATGACCGTTGTTACAATGGTAGGACTCTCCATATATAGACATTTAACTCCGAGATCTTTAACTTAGTTTTTGGGCTCAGATTTAACATTTTGTTCATCCTTCAGATGTTCGCCCATAACTCAACTAAAACGGATGAGATTGATTACTCTAAAATAAAAGACTTTTCAAAATGGATTACAACGTTGGAAAACGTAGTTGAAACAAGGAAAGTTACAGCTCCATATGGGAATTCTACTTTTGGTACAACTGTAAAGGTTAACATGGACGACAAAGAGACAAAGAAATGCTTCGTCTCAGTTTGCGAAGATGGTACAACGGAGCCAAAAGATCTTGGTGATTATCTGAATTGCACAAATACATACTGCACTTTAACAGCTTTGCTTGGACCGAGAGATGACAATTGTTGGATTCCCAAGAGTCGATCTTGCATAAGTAAGCGGTTACAAATGGTGTACCCACAGCACATATTTTCTGTTCATGCTCATGATTAAAGTCATAAGTGTACTGATTGTTAAAACAGCAACTACGGAACCTCCACCCGCAATAGATCCAGAAATAAGTATTAAATTGAGGAAGCTTTGTTGGGAAACGATGTTCGGACAAGAATTGGTCAAACTTACCGTTATGGACTTGGTAAAAGATACGCTAGGACTTTCACTTATGCATAAAACTATGCATGCAATATATAAAGTGTATACATCTTTCCAGATCTTTACCGTTGGATTTATCCTAGTATTAGACTTTATTCGAGCGATTTTAGTCAGAATATTAAATCCTTGCTGGTGTTGGGATTTAGAAAAGAAGTTTCCCCAATATGGAGACTTCAAAATTGCTGAAAACATACTACATTTAGTCAACAATCAAGGAATGATCTGGTAGGCCCAATTAATGCTAATAATTTAACTAATTCTTCTGTCTCCTATCACCTTTCCATGGACTATATAACTATGCCCTATTTTTATAAAGGATGGGCATGTTTTTCTCGCCAGGACTTCCCACGTTAAACCTAATTAAATTAGTTGTGCTAATGTACATCCGTAGCTGGGCTGTGATGACCTGCAATGTTCCTCATGAAACGGTTTTTCGGGCATCTCGGTCCAACAACTTTTACTTTGCTTTACTCCTATTTATGCTGTTCCTATGTACATTACCCGTGGCTTATGCCATTACGTGGCTGAAACCCAGTTGGCACTGCGGGCCATTCTCTCATTACCAGAGAATTTATCACATAGTTATACAAGCGATTATGAACACTCTCCCTAAATCAACGCACATGGTAAGTTTGATGACAAAAAATGACAAAAAATCTTGCAGAAGTTATTCCTACCTACCTACTCTTATTAGTCATTATAAAAAGTATTGGACCATGACCTTTCAAATTTGACCATCCTAATTTTTTTTACACCTGGTAATTCTGTTTTAATTCAGGCTTTAAATTACATTGCCTCCCCTGGTATCGTCATTCCACTTCTGGTCCTCTTAACTCTCATAATCTACTACTTACTTTCCCTAACTGGAGCACTGCGTGAGGCGAATAATGATTTAAAAATACAACTTCGCCGAGAGCGAACTGAGGAACGGAGGAAAATGTTTAAAATGGCTGGCAAGAAAAATGACGACACCCCCCTCGGTAAATGGCAAATGTTACTGCCAATGGTAAATAATCCCATCAAGTCTTCCGGAGATAGGGAGAAGCGACCTTCCATATTAACCACTGGGAAAATGACAGGCTTTGCAGGTAATACTTTGCTTAAAACGTCTGCAACAGTTAAGAGAGTTCCTACTTTTGATCTCAATTCAATTTGGAAATTATGTTCTAGGGGCCGCAAAACGAGCCGCTTTGAAAACTCGACAAATGCAAGCAGCTGCAGCTGCAGCAGCCGCAGCGTCGGCTGAAGACGATGGAAACGCTACTGATATAGATCAAGCCTCTTTACCCGAAGACACTGCAGCAGGAGTCGGAGCTGGTAGAAAGGGGTCTAGACATGTCGCTGGTGGACCAAGGAAGCCCTCATGTACGGACTCTGTAGCGTCGATAAAATCCGAAATCCCAGTAATTAAAATCAGTGAAGAAGGGGAAACTAGTCTTAAAGGAGAGGATGGCTTAGTTATCGGAGGACCTGAGGGGATAACTGCTATTAAATCTAAAGGGGTTCCACCAGAACGGAAACAACGTGTCTTTAAAGCACTTATTAAAGCAGGAAAGGTATGAAAACCCTTAATTATTGTGTCTTACTTTGCAAAGTGTATTAAACTACGTACAGAAAGTAGAAGTAGTCCTTATATTATTTACATCTAGGAACAACCTGCAGGAGGCTCAGACATTACGGAGGAGAAAAGTGATGGATAAATCCAGCATTTTAAGAACTTCTGAAATCAATCTGTAAAAACATAACCTTATTTCAGTTCCTATCTTATTTAAGCTAAGTTAACTTTGCCCATGTTGTCCTCTTAAACCATTTTTAACTAACTAACTGGATATTATTCATAAAAACATTTTTTTAGTAGTGATAAAGTTTTTATTTTACAATAAAAATTTGCATACATTTAATAATTTGCTAAAGTAAGATATAAAACAAATTCAAGTTGTCTCACACAATTATTTCAGTCTATTCCTTCCGCTTCCACAGCCACCTTTCTATACTTTCTCTATTTCATATTTTCATCTGAACATGGCATTCATTTACGGCATGATAAGGATCGAAGTACTGACTAATAAGTGTCTAAAAAAGCCTTCAATTAAATAATTGGATTTCATGGTATATTTATAATTTTATAATTGATTTATAAACCTAGGAAGTCTTCCATTAACCTAAACCTTTCCTACTCTGGTGAAAACATTAACTTTCACTTATCTTAAAAGTTGTTAAAAGACGTCATCAAAGACGCCTTGAGATATAGCAACTAACAACCCAGCTTTATTTGGGAAATCTCATTAATAAATAAATAGTTTAGTCCATTAACTTTCTGTAAAAGTGTAATTAACTGCATAAACGAAAACTAAGTTGTAATTAGTAATTAACCCTAAATAAGCTATTTTAATCCATAATTACACAGTTAATCAGACCTACCATGTACAATTCGAAT
>JAQFZX010003677.1:0-11104 GCA_034682405.1 Hydroisotoma schaefferi | reverse complement strand
GGTAATATTGTTAAGATTAATTAGCATATGCATGTGTAATGAAGCCTAATCCCCAATGTCATCGTTTTTCCCAAGAACCTTTTCTAAGACCGAACACGATGCTTGTGGATTAAGTCCAAGTAAAATTGCTCAGTTAGAACGGGGATGGAGGACACTCACTCTGTCAGTCGAAGAGCTCATCACGGAGATCATAACGTGTAGGGTCTCTTCAATTTTTTCAAATTGTGCTACGGTTGGAGTCGTGGTGGATATTTTAATCAAAGAAAGGTTCAATAATATAGCAGGTTTGTAATGTGCTAAATAATGCTTCAGTTTATAAAAGTAACTGAAAGAAGGTCCTAAATAATACTTTTTATATTTGGAAAAGGGATTTTGGAAAGGACTTATGGACGAGAAAGTTTAATAAGTCTTGAAAGACAGCAAACTGAGCCTTCAACTTCGACTTGGCTGATGAGCACTTTACCATCAAGTGTACCACCCAGACCGTTAGTTGCTCCTACTTTTGGGAACGTACCTCAAGTCGAGCTGCAGCGTCTTTTCCGAACTCTTTACCCCGAGTTTGTTAGTCTAGGGTCCAAACCAACGCTTCGAACGATTGTCCAAAAATGTTACGGTTTCGGAGTTTTGAACGATGACGAAAAAGAAACAATTGAATTGAAATTACAAGGATCAACGAAGGCCGAGGCTTGGAATGAGTTTTATAGTATTGTGGTTAACAGGTTCGTGCGCTGAATTATTTGCTTAATTTACCAAATGCATTCTAGTAGAGTAAGATAACCCATATTTTTCCTGTACTTTAGGTTGCAGTACTTCCCACGAATCTTTGAAGTAATGTACGAGTGCGATTGCTATAAAAAATTGATTCATGATAACATATCTTAAGATCCGACGGTTTCACCAAGAATGAAGAGGAAACATAATTAAAAACTATTTAAACAATAATTGTTCTCCTTCCATTAACAAAACTTGGCATTAAATTTTAAGAAAGTAGTATTTTTCCTCATTTTTAAACAAGATTGTAGAGTAGACTGAGGACAAGTGGACGTTTCTTAAAAGTACTCGGCCCATTCTATACAGCCTCGTCTCTTTAAAAGCATCTATTGAAAGCTCAAACTAGTTAACCAGCTCTGCCTTCCCTTACTTTTCCCCCGAGATAATAAACGATTGTACTATTAAGTGTTGAAGTGTGCCAGTTCATATAATACACTAGCAGTAATAAAAGTAGACTAGAAAAATTCAACATACTTAAGTTAGGGCCGAGCATAGAATATAAACTGGCTTAGAGGAATACTTAAGAGAGAAAGTACTCGAAATGAAGGAAGGAATGGGACAAGAGATTTTGAGAACATTTATTACATTTTTGTCGGATGAAAAATAGGGAATACTGCGTGACTGTCCTCTCTTCAACAGGGTGAAATATGAGTTCCATTTGCCAACACAATCATCCTCATCATCATCGTCAGTCTACAAACTATTGCATTGCATTCCCACAATAACAGGAACAATATAGAATACAAATTTCAATGTACAGGGGAACTAATTTACAGGGCATACATATAAATACGGGCATTGATACAAATATATACCCAAAATCGGGTTTTATCAAGAGGGATTCGGACCTATAATAATCTTGCAAGTAATTCACACTCCAGTTGTCCCTTGATTCAGTACAAATCTGTTTGGAAAGTTTACTTTATCGTGCGGCTGAAAATATTTTAGAACCTTTATAAAACCTCTGCTCACTCTAAAGCGTAATATGAAAAATGCCTCAAAAGATAAGAAAAATGGACATGTTATTAATTAGTGCTTTGTTTACTTCTAGAAAGGACCCTTTTTTACATTCATGAATAGTGTCCTTTTTGAAGTTTTTGAAAGGGTTTTACACATTGGAGAATGTGTAGCCTTTAATTATTCTTAATTTAATTTGCAGAACTTTCAACTTCAAAGCGTCTCAACTGCACTGGGCACGGTTAAGGGTGGCCAGAAATATTTAATTGAGCGTAAAAATGATTCGAACTTACACGTTTACACCGTTTTTTAAATCGTACAAGAGGCGAAGACAGTAAGACAAAAAATATCCAGATCGCGAATCGACGGAAACAGAGATGATTTTACCTGTACAATTCCTTTCACCAATTTACCATCATAACTTCAGCAAATAGCTAACAGTAGTCTTAGTCCGATAGTTTTATCAAGGTAGATTTGTAGATATGTGTATCATATTCTGTGTTTTAAGTACTAAGTGACTCATAGGTACTTGGGAAAGTTGTAATGGCACGAGTGTAAAATATAATGACGTGGATTTATAAGCTTGGGTACTAATAAAGAAGCTAATACAACAGCCCCATGCCATACCTGTTCAATAGAATTGCATAGAGTATTGCCATGTTATTTGTTCGGGTATAGTGTAAGTTAAATGATGACATTCGAAGAGTCATGAAGCTTGAGACAAAAGGAGATGACTTGGGGGATGATGGGATCATAAAAGGGGAATAATCTTGACATTTCCCCCAAAGTCTTGACAAGCTCTAAATGTCATTGGATTGACATTAAATAGGGAAATGGGAAGGTATTAAAGTTTCACCTCTTCTTCATATAATAAAATTTAACTAAGATAATAATAATAAGATTGTATCTGCTCTAGTAAGTACGACTAAACTTAGTCACTAAGTTTAGTCACTTTACTTACTTCCTTCTGGATATGAAGAGGAGGCTTTTATTTATTATATCAAGTTAATTCCGCACTTGGCTTCATCCTTCCAGAAATACAATATCTGTCTTGACATATTTTACTGGATTATTATTATTACTGTCTACCTTGTCTCTCTATTAATTTAACGATAGCATAAAATACCCTTACGCGTTTTCATTAACAATAAATAAAGAGCTAATGCAGGAAATTTTGATGTATTTGTTCTTTGATATGGCGAAATAATAGAGGAGAGTTGAAGATTTGGGAGACAAAGTTGATGAACATTACCTGCCAGGCAGGTGTGTAATTTGCTTCATTATTTGCATTATAAAATGAATATTAGGTTTCGCATTTAGTTACTTTTCCATATTTTACAGAAGTTTTTTCATTTGACACAGAAAAAAATACGTAAATCCCCTTCCATCTTGTCAACAGTAGTGTTAATTTATTAAAAATACAGAATGCTAAAATATGGGTTCAATAAAGTAGCGAATTGTTGTAAAAAAACCTCCCAATGAATGAATGCATATTTCTATTCTTAACATATCTCGCCTCCCCTGATTAAGAATTCATCCTAATAATAAAATAATAAAGATTTTGGACAGAAACCACAAACCAAACAAATTCGGTCCTACCGCAGTATAGCTTAAAAGAAAGCCTATCGATCGTAGTCTCAAAACCTCAAATGTCACTCACTTTCTAAGTTTGCTAAAATGTCACCATCTAATCAATCTCAGAGAAATAAAATTCTCCCTTACTGCATTCTTGATTTTTGGTTAGATAAAAGTTTAATCTCAACCTCAACTGATAAGAAAGAAAGAGTGATGTATTCATTCATTCGTAGGCTTAAAAGAAGAGTAGGACCCGGAACGAAGAATCGTTTCTTCACATTAAAATTTATTACATGCCCAGAGGAGCCTAATCTACCCAGTGTAATCACTAAACTGTCTCGTTACTACTTAGTTATTTAGTCTCGTTACTACTTTATCCGATTTCTAGCTTCTTTCAGCGTGTTTCTACTTTTTAGTTAGCCATACAGTTATACAAACACGCCTTGATTATTCTATTGGCTCTGGTAAATCATTATGATTGATAACGGACAACTATAGATCAAGCGAGCAAGGCTAAAACAAGTTGAAGCCGTTTGCACTATCTATTAGTTCAGCATTGACATCAAATAGAAAGCATCAACTCAGTCAGTACATTTACTACTTATTTACTTTAACTTTTAAGCTGAAGAACGCAGGCATAGGCATTCACGGTTAAAAATATCAAAGCATGAACTAACCATATAGCGCTTTATAAAATCCCTTGTCAACTGCAAAATAAACCGAAGAATGTTCTCTACCTGTCGTTATAAATCTGTAATATAAATTGTTACTGGGCCGGCTAACCTGAAGCATAAGATACGGTTTTTACAAATTAGCAAGAAGCATGATGGGTACAAAAACACAAGCATTAAATTGATTATTTCACTCTACTCATCCTCCATCCAACGAAGTCTACAGAGATGCTGTAAAAAACGGAAAACCTTGACTATATATTATACATAGTTTTTCATCCTTCAAATCACACTTTTGTACTCAACTTTTATTCTAAAAAAAAAAGCAACCTTCAAAAGTTATGGACATAATTCTTACTTTCCCAGGCGTAACTTAACGCACAAAAATATTTCAAGTAATGACCACTTGCTTTAAGTAAGCAAGGGGTTTTTTAATATGATTCAAGTATGCTTTAGTACAAAAGGGTAGTGAATAGTGTGATGCAATTCATTAATAATAATAGTAAGCAACTAAATTGTACACTGAATTTAATCTTTGGTCACAAATAATCATATTCGAATGACCAGCAAAAACTTATTCGACCTTGAATGAAACATTCCAAGGTAATCTGAATCTGAGTACCAATTAATAAGTATAATGTACTTCGAATAGCCTCCCTCAGTTATTTCTCAACCTCAAACCCGGCATAAACCTGGATCCAACTCCAACCATCTTTTTAATCCTATCTGTTGAGAAACTTTTGCAGTTTTAAAAATAAACTAAAATAAAAATGAGTTACACTTTATCGTATTTTGACGGAAGGGGGCTGGCTGAGCCGATTCGAATGATTTTTGCTTATGGGGAACAGGAATATAAAGATGTACGAGCTCCATTTGCCAGCATTCCTGCAACCATTCCCAAGGAAATTAAGGACAGTAAGTAGCGATTCTATACTGATTCAGATTGTGAAATCCTTTTAAAGTTTGACCTTGACCTTTCTATTTGAAGAATGCACTTGGGGTCAAGTGCCCATCATGGAGTTTGAGGGAAAGAAACTCTGCCAGTCTTTGGCCATTACGAGGTACTTCGCCAAAAAGTTCGGGCTTGTGGGGTCCAACGACTTTGAAGCTGCTTTGTGTGACGAATACGTGGACACTTGTAAAGAGTATTATTACTGTACGTCAATTTATTAGTTGGACTAAAGCGCCTAATGCAGGCGGACTTAGTCTAAGAGACTATAGTCCGGCTTCCAATTTATTAAAACGGGCTGGGCTGATCTTCTTGAATACAGCCCCGGATTTTTTTGTAAATTGCTTACTTAATTAAATTTATATGTAGCTTACGCCCCCGTCGTCATGGAAAAAGATGAAGCCAAGCAAAAGACCATGATTGCTGAAATAAGCAAAGCAAACGATGAGCGATATCTCAAAACATTGAACCAAATTATAAAAGACAATGGAGGGCAGAGGTTGGTTGGAAGTAAGCTAACCTGGGCTGATATTTACTTGGCTCATGCTATAACCAACGCAGAGACGGTAATAGGAATCGAAACCCAAAAGAACTATCCGGCCATTAAATCGCTCATCGAGACAGTTTTGGACGTACCTCAAATAAAGGAATGGGTTGCTAGCAGGCCAAAAACCAAGTTTTAAAAGATTTTATGGTGTAAATAAAATAAGTTTGAATGGAAAAAAGTTATGTCACAGAATTTAAAATCAGAAACTCTAAAATAAAGTGTAAAAGTTTTTACTTTATAAGAGTCAGAATTCAATGCGTTTTAGCACTAAAAGCATCCAGGAAATGTTGTGTGCCTATGCAATTTATTCATGAATGTTATCAGGCTAGAAGAACAACTTCACAGGTAGAACTGGTAAACACATTCATTTCTCGTTCTAGATTCCATTGAATTATGTACAAAACGCTTTCCACTGGGTTAAAAAGTCACCCCATTTGCATAAATACATACACCAACCATATAAATGTGACTTGTTGTTCCAATGGAACGGATTTTTAGTCGCTAGACCTCCTGGAACATGCCGTAAGGAATCGCCTAACGAGCTCCTAAAGAAATGGATGCCAAAATTTATGATATAATAAAGAGTATTCGAGCTAGGTAGCTAGGATAATTTATTTATTATTTATTCTTTCTTAAAAATTCCTAACTGTTAAGCTTTGTCGATCAGATTGGAAATATTCAGCAAGTTATACAGAAAACATAATGTTAGTCAACATGGATGAAACGCAGGCTAATTGTGTCAGTTACTCGAAGGAAATAAAAGAGAGCTTGCCAAAGCGTAACCAGAAATCAAAACTAAAAATTCATAAACTGATTAAACATCCCACGATACCAAACCAAACCGTAAGACATTTCAAAGTGCGAGCAAGAGCATTCTAGGTATATTTCTGGTATTTCATATCTATCTTCTAAAAAATTAATAGATATTAATAAACGTACGTCTATCACATGGATGGAAATATTACTGAAATTATTTCGTGTGGATAATGGCAAAATAAACCAAATATTCTTTATTTTATCTGCAGCTAGTAATGTGCAAATAATTAGCATTGTTGCTCAGCCCTATCATATGCATATGAATACGGGTTTTACAAAAAAAAAAGTAGCAGCATAAAAATGGAATACGCTTTCCAGTAAACAAGTCAAAACTGCACAGCATCGGAAACATTGAATTGATCATTCACTAAACTCATCTGCAGAGATGCTGTAAAAAACTTAAAACCTTATGAATGACCATATTCCTGAGTTGATTCATCCTTCAAATCACCCTTAATTATTCAACTTTCATTAGTAAAAACTGCAACCTTCAAAAGTTACGAAAGTAAATGCCAAGCTGCAACTTTACGCACAATTTGACTTTAAAATGAGCAATTGCTTTTTAAGTGATTGTTTTTAATATGACTTAAGCAGACATCGCTTCATAAATGAGTTGACTAACACAATAGGATATGAAGTGCAAAAGTACATTGTCTGTAGAATGTTATGCCATTTGTACCAGCAACTGAATTTGTATACCAACTTGAATTTAATCTTTGTTCCGATATAATCATATCCGAATGACCAGCAAAAAATTTCGACCTTGAATGAATCATTATTGCATAGTAATCAGAATATGAGCAGTACTACAACGTAAACGACAAATAACGTCCTTCAGTTGTTTCTGAACCTCAAACTAGGTAAAAACCTCAATTTCATTTATCCCAGCATCTTTCTCATCCTTTTTATTGAGAAGCGTCTTCAATTTTTTGAAAAATAAAGTAAAAATGAGCTACACTTTATCGTACTTTGACGCAAGGGGGCTAGCCGAGCCTATTCGAATGATTTTGGCTTATGGGGAACAGGATTATGAAGATGTACGAGCTCCTCTTGCCAGCCCTCCTGCTACCATTCCCAAGGAAATTAAGGACAGTAAGTAGCAATTATATACTGATTGTAATTGCTGAATGCTTTTAAAGTTTGACCTTGACCTTTACGTTCCAAGAATGCACTTGGGGTCAAGTGCCCATCATGGAGTTTGAGGGAAAGAAACTCTGCCAGTCTTTAGCCATTACGAGATACTTCGCCAAAAAGTTCGGGCTTGTGGGGTCCAACGACTTTGAAGCTGCTTTGTGTGACGAATACGTGGACACTTGTAGGGAGTACATGATGTGTAAGCATTATTTTATAGATCAATATTCTCGAATACAAACTCGTTATATTAGTCAAATTTAGATGTTAAAATGGAACAGAATATCATAATAATAGAACAGAACTGCTTACTTAATTTGATTTCCATATAGCCTTCGTTCCCGTCGCCATGGAAAAAGATGAAGCCAAACTGAAGACGAAGGTTGATGAAATCACCAAAGCCAACGATGAGCGATATCTCAAAACATTGAACCAGATTATAAAAGACAATGGAGGGCAGAGGTTGGTTGGAAGTAAGCTAACCTGGGCTGATATTTACTTGGCTCATGCTATAACCAACGTAGAGATGTTAGTTGGGATCGAAACTCAAAACAACTATTCGGCCATTAAATCACTCATCGAGACAGTTTTGGACGTACCTCAAATAAAGGAATGGGTTGCTAATCGGCCAAAGACCAAGTTTTAAAGGGTTTTATTATATAAAACAGAATAAACTTATTGAATGGGGAAAAATTGTGTTACACGAATTTGTTATCGAAACGCCAAAATAAAGTCTAAAAGTTCTTACTTTATAAGAATCAGAATTTAATGAATTTTAGAATGAACAACTGTTCTTACTTTATATGACATGATTTTTTACTTGACGTGCCTTGAGATAAAATGTATCCAGGAAACATTGTATACCAAACAATTTATTTATGCAGATCAGGCCAAACTCCAACTGCATAAGACTACCAATTGTATTCTATAATCTATTTGAAAGGTAAAGTTTAAAAAGGTATTAAAAATACCGTAAATAGTGAGTAACCACAGAACAAAGAAAGGCCAAACCCAACTACCGTATTTCTGAAATTAACTTTCCCTTAATGGTAACAGTTCCCCTCTAAATGAATTCCAAATCCAAGTACCTTTCCATGTTAAAAATCAAAATTCGTCTTGCTTTATTCTAGCTAAGCGTTTATTCGATGCTTTCCAAACAATAATTCCCCCTGGGAGATTGAAACGGGAAACACAGTACTTCATAAAACTCTGGTGATTTTAAGCATGAAATTGTAAATGTTATTTTCTATTTATGGATATACCTTACCCGAGTATTAACTTTTAAAGCGGATCAAGTACACTCTTTTATGCACTTCCCAAGTGAGATTTTATACCTTTTCTAAGAATAAACCTTAAAAAACCTTAAAAGAGCTACTTTGACTCTTCCAAGAATGGTTTACATTTCCTAAATAATATTTGTAACACCCAGTGCAGTAACTAGTTTGTATATCATTAACCTCAACTAACAAATCAAAATCCCTGCATTCTTCGTTGTTTCTTGACATAATAATTCTAGAACCAGGCGTACATTTCTTCTCTTTCTGACAAACAGCAAACAATTCGTTTTATCTGTTGTGAATTAAGTTTAACCCTGGGTATTCTATACACCAGTTGCTATTTACATTTGAATCAACTACAAAATACATTTTATGCAAGTTATGTAATAAATAGACAGTCATGATTTCTACGAGAAGAAAACCTACATTATTATCCTATGTTTTCCTATCGGTACTAGTAGTATTTGTGCAGAAAGTTGAAGCACAACCACGGCCAAAGTGTATGAGTCCGGTAAGTGCCAATGCAATGTGGGCTATTTTACCAAAGTAGTACCACTTAATCTGGAGATACGGATTTGAATAATTCTCAAGTAAAACTTTTAACCTATATATATAGTTTACAACTTGTACAAGAAATCGAAACTGCCCAACTATCTGTGGTGTTGTGTATTACTGTGAGAAGCACGAACAGCGTTTAACTGGAGGTGGAACCTGTCAACCGGTACAAAAATCTGCAATTATTGAATCAATTCAAGAGAGCTAATAGTTTAGCTAAATCAACTGCAGTCCGTCATTTCTTTAAAGTAACATAAGATTCATTCACAGGTTAATAATGGGATATCGGTTCATTGAAACTTTCAGTGTACGTGTACTGGCACCGGTGATTTTTGCGGTCCCTCAATTTACTGCAGCTCATGCAGTTCCTGTCAAAATGGTTTAGCTGTTCGTAAAACTAATCTTAAGGGTGAACTTGTTTGTCCGTTCTTGCATAAGTGGGAGGACAAAAAGTACTGAATCCGTTTGTTTTTATAATAAAAACGTATCTATGAAAGAGTGTTTAATTTGTTGTTTCCCCACTTACCAAACTGGCGTTGACTTGATATTTTGATTTTAGAATCTTCAAGCTTCTATTGACATTAGTTGAACTTTTTGTCATGATTTACTTAAGCTACCTTGGGTTTACGCATCGACAAGAATCATAGACAAAGTATCCCAAAGTGATATTTTGTCTATGGATATGCATGTATACGGAATTGGGGGTTTTAGTCAACTACTTTAATAAATTGGGCAGCTGTATTTAAGTTCATGAGTTCTTTCCAAGAAGCTATACGTATGATTTTACGTATGATACTTTAGTCAGGGCGTTATCTAAGTAAACGAACGGTCACTCAATGTTATATTGACCTCGCCTTTCTAATAATCCGGCTTATCTCGGAAAAGGTCAGCTCCACCCCCCCCCCTTTTAACCCTTTTTCCAATAAAATTACCTGGAAAAGGCCCGCTTCACCAGACCTTTTTTCAGCTTCTTCCAAAAGTACCTCAAACATCTAATCCTTCTCCAGAAACAGTTTCTGATCAACCATTACATACTAATTTTCCATTTACGAAACTGTAATGATTTGGCAGCTTTCGAGTCCTGGTTTCCAAGGTCTATTCACAATAAGCTATCCTATACTCGGTTACATTTACACTGAAGCGTTTAGTATAAAGTTAGTAGATTTTTAGTTATGGAGTGAAGAAAGCAAGGAGTGAAGAAAACATGAGATTCTCATTAGGTAGGGTTCGATCGAATGCATTAATCATAAATTCAGAGGAATGAGTACAGCAAGTAGCTAGGGCTGTCAAGAAGGGACATGGATAAATGCATACATTCTACAATCTACAATCTACAATCAACGAGAAGGACTTCGAGGTTTCATTAAATTTAGCTGACTTAGTTTCCAGCCGAGAAACGTAAATTAAAGATGAGAGGGAGACATTCTCTCCGTGTATAAGAAAACTACTACTATTGCATTGCAAAGACAGACACTTCCTAGGTTTACGTATCGATATGAATGAACCACGGGATCGGGGGTTTTAGTCAACTACTTTAATAAATTGCCCAGCTACAGCTTGATTTAAGTTCATGATTTATTTAAGAAGCTAGACGTAGGACTACCTACTTTATTTCATATAACTTTAGTTATTTTGGATAACAAACCCTCCCACACCAACTAAACTAATTCCTCAACAATAAACGAGAAACTGCATAGCGTTTCAATACTTGTAGGTAATCAGAAGTTTACAAAAACGGTGGGATGATTGTAAAATGTTGTAGATTTAATAATTAATGATTCGAAGGAAAAATTATAAATTGTATTAACATGGACAAGATAGGGAAAATTTAATTTTTTAACATGGAAAGGTAGTG
>JAQFZX010003676.1:0-11104 GCA_034682405.1 Hydroisotoma schaefferi | reverse complement strand
TAAATTAAATATTAAGGGATGAAATGAAATTTTAAAGGGTTTTGAGGGTATTTTTGAGGTTTCTTTAATGATTTTTTATATGGTTAAATTAAATATTAAGGGATGAAATGAAATTTTAAAGGATGCTTAGGGGGTATTTTTGAGGTTTCTTAAATGATTATTTGTATAGTTAAATTAAATATTAAGGGATGAAATGAAATTTTAAAGGGTTTTGAGGGTATTTTTGAGGTTTCTTTAATGATTTTTTGTACGGTTAAATTAAATATTAAGGGATGAAATGAAATTTTAAAGGATGCTTAGGGGGTATTTTTGAGGTTTCTTTAATGATTTTTTGTACGGTTAAAGTAAATATTAAGGGATGAAATGAAATTTTTAAGGATGCTTAGGGGTATTTTTGAGGTTTCTTAAATGATTTTTTGTATAGTTAAATTTTAATATTAAGGGATGAAATTAATTTTTAAAGGATGTTTAAGGGTATTTTTTAGGTTTCTTGCGTGATCGTTGCATAGTTAGATTAAATATTAAGGGCTGAAATGAAATTTCAATGGAAAGGGACGTTCTGTTTAATTCATAACGTGTGATACACTGGAACGGTTGCAGTTTTTAATATAAGGGAAATTAATGCAGTTCTGAGATCGGAACTCTTTCAGGGGGAGTGGTACCGTTTAATTGGGATATTTCACCGCGCTCACGGACATTAAGGGAGTTTGGTCAAAGGTCAAAATGTCTAATAGCATATCGGAATGGTATTATCTGAAAGATTTGGTATGTAAAGAACGGACTTGACAGACAAGCATGCGTTCAACATGATCGTTCAAATCATTTGTAGTGAACATCTCTTCGTTACGTGCGGTATAAGGTACAACGGTTTAGTATTGTCTGTGTGTGTAGAGGCATTTACATTAGACTATTTGACACCACACACAGCTACAAATTTGAAATAAGAACACAAGAGAAAGATTTTAGTTGGGTGATGTCGCCCGCACCGCATACTCATGGTTAACAACCTTTATCCATATAAATTAAACTTGCTAACTCCGAGCTCTAATTAACTTGAAGCCAAACATCACGCCCAAAACAAATATATCTTTAATTTTTAACCGACCAATAAAATTATTATAGTTTTATTTGATTTTGCTCTTTTATCGTAATCCATTAAGCTTCTCTTATTGACTGTTTCATAAATTTACAGAAGGGTTTTTTATAGTGAATTTAATTTGTTTGTAGAATTAAATCAACTATTAAAATGAGCTATTATTTGGATCCTAGTTCCTGGATAGATATGTCTATGAGCAAAACTATACTATGCAGATTCAGATCAGAAAATGAAATGTAGAACTGATGCCGCTTTCTTTGGAGACATTATTTTGATGAAGTCTTATGGATATCTTTAGAGATAATTAAAGATAGAGAAGTTGCATATATGGCTAATTAATTATAAATTGTACATCTGACGAGGATACTAATAAATGAAAACTCAGCATTGACCAGTACATTTATGGGTTTGAGTGGTGCCTCGATGGCCAATATGACATTTATCGTGACAGGCCACTTCCCGAAAGGGCAATGATTCCGTCCATCGACCAAGGGACACCATTTATGGACCGTAAAACAACCTTCTTGAAATTGCTTTTACTATAAGTAGCCCTAGTAGTCTCAGCCAGCTTGAGCCGTGAGCTTGACTTTTTTTATGATGCTTATTGTTTAACTTACCTACGGTCTAATCTTAATTTCCTAATCCTTCCACCACCAACCAAAAAACACAATAGCCACCTTCTTTCTTGTCTCGTAAGGAAGGCTGCGGATGATCATAGAATTGCAGATTAGAGTATAGACTGCTGCATGCATCTTAAGCTTTAGAAATGTGTGCAATAAGCTTCCAGCGAAGCCCAGACCAAGTACAAAAAAATGAATGAAATGCGTAAAAACTAGCAGAATCTACGTAGAGATAAACGGATGCTCATTCTTAGTAAAAGGGGATTTCTTTATAAGTAGAGAGAGATGAAGAATGAAGATGAACTGCTTGGGCTTTGAAATAAGAGTTGGTTTATAAGAAGTTGTACTACAGCTTTCTAAAACTCCAATTTACAAACGGCCGGCGGAGATCACCTTGGATGGAGTTTGGCTTTGCATCTCTCCATCTGCAAATATTAAGCTTTGAGCTGTGGTATTCTAGCGTTTTTTAGGGTGCTCTTGTAGGTGGGTTGCTTGTAGATAGTTGTTGTAAATTATATCTTTGCTCCAAGATAACAATACTATTAAGTTCTGGGGATGAGAGATGAGGTCTGTGATCGCATTGCACATTTTCTACTTTAATAAAAGGAATCAATTCCATTCCAGGCTACCCTGTCTAACATTTAAGTTAGAAGTTCATGTTCATACTTGAGGCTAATTAATCCTATAAATCTTTATAAGCGAAATATGGTAGCACAAGTGCAGATTTCAAGATTTGAGGAAAAGTTTTAACTTCCACCTCGTTGCCCACGCCATGTTAAAGACTTACATATAGTAGTAGTAACGATGCTTACAGGAAAGTAACTTTGACGGGATGGTATCTTCAGTAGCTGATTTAGTTCATTACTAATTGTAAGCCTACTTTATACTTTCTCACTAACAAGATATCATGTTCCTTTGTTTCGGCAGCAGTTAAGCTGCCAGTTTTGCAAAAGTAGAAATTACAATAAGAGAAAAGATTGCATTCCTACAGATTTATTTACGTGTAATGAGTAATTTAATCGCATACATTGACTACCTAGAACTATGTACCATTGGCAGTAAAATAAGTTGTTTTTAGCCCTTGCTCTCGATGAGGATCTCGTTTCATAAATCTCTCCTAAATCTCACACCAACTCAATCAAAATTTAAGTTTAACTCAATCTTGAGGTTGAAGCTTATATTCTTTAGGTGAACTTGACTTTTGCTTCTGCATCCAAGCAAGAAGTATGTATTAGTTATGTTATATGTTGAGTTCAAAGATCTCTAAGTTTAATTCATTTGAGTTTCATAAAACTGCAAATGTAATGCAAACTTAACGTGGTTGAAGAAGCTTTAATTGACATGCAGTGCAGTGGGTTGTAGAGCGAAAGGGTGTGCAAAAAATGGCCCAAACATATTAAGTAAATGCAATTAGAAATTGGAGTTTATCCAGAACTCCTCTTCGCTTTGTTGATAGAGCATTTAAGTTGAACTCATTTTCATTTTTACATTATAAGAAAACTTGGCTTCTTAACCATATACTAAGTAGTACAAAGTCATATTTATATATCTGATGAATGAATGAGAAAGGTGTCAAAAAAAGTTTAACATCTTCATTAGACCATACTTAGCTCGTTCAGTGGTGTATGGACTTTGAAAGTGAATTTAATCCGTCTTTAAGTAAATGCTGTTTGCAGTGAAATAAATGACCACCAATTATAATGACCTCAAGAGCTTAAAAAATTAAATCTTTTATTAAATAGCCATTTAATGCTTTTAAAACTCAAACTAGCGTGTCTACGAAAGTAAAATACGATCTTCGAATGAATTTCATGCTTTCTATACCTTACACTTCAAGAGGAGAGTTTTTTTTAAAGATATCGAATCATGCCATCTTATAGCCTTGGTTGGCCTTCTTCCTCCCAAATCATTCGAATACTATTTATGGGCTCCTTAGAAGTTAAATGTTACTTTACGCAAGGCCTGAGTCATTCATTTGATTCATTGAAACTTAGGACAACTTATATGGCATTCTATTTTTACAACTGGCTAGCATTATCAACATTATAAGTTATTACAAACTTGAGCAAGTAATAATTTGATTTAGATCAGCCCCAATAAAAACTAAATGCATTCCCCGTTTGGTTAGAGAAAAATATTGCAAAAATATTTATATAGCACTTTTACATTTGTAAAAGCATCTTTATGGCAATGCATAAGAATTCTAAGTTAGATTAAACTTCTTAGTGACACTCTTTCTTACGTAGATTTACTCCCATATCTTCTAAGAAGCTTACTAGATACCAGAGAAGCGAAATATTTGCATATGAATAGTCATGCAATAATATATTCGGTCAGGCATTCTCACACAGTTCTAAGTAAGTAGGATTGAATAAAAGCTTGGGTTGGTGAATGGTAAACTTCCTTATGATTATGACTAGCTGTTCAATTACAGTTAAAGAAGACTAGAACTATTTTGCATTGCACTGCACAGTCACCACAGCCAAAAGTCGGGGGATGACGACTTTGCTTAAATACCTAACGTATGTATGTGGAGAGTTAGTTAAATGTTGACTAGAGCGATTAACAACGAAAGAGACGAGAGGGTCATGTTTCTACTGCATACAAATTACCAGATTTATTTTGTCGGTCATGAATACTACTTTTACATACTACAGTTTACCATTTGGTAAACAAGTGTTAAACTTTATTTGGGGCTAGCATATAGCAGCATCCATCATCATTGTGAGCGAGATTAGTAAGTGATTCATTTAGTGTGAAAAACAATGAGAAGTTTAATGCATAATATATTAGTAATTTATATTTTACAAGGATTGTTTATACGGCGGATGGACGAGTGTGTGAAGGATGAAGTCAACCGAAAGGATATCCTTACTTTGCTTTGATGGCGAGATTAATGCTTAGACATGACTGCACTACAGCTAAGAGTAAATATTAGGTGTCCATATTTGTTTAAAAATGAAGGAAGTTTTGATGTGCTATGTAATGTTATGTTGCTATGAATGAAATCAGATTTGCTGTAATAGGAAACAATATGCCACTACCGGTGGTCTTGATGTGATGAGGTAATCGTTGATCTTGAAAGAAATAGCGTAATACAAATCTAAGTATACTACAATTGACAGTCGTAACTTCATTGGAATGATTCAGAGTTTGTAGCTATTTTAAAAGTTTCATATTCAGCTTGTAGGTGTTAGTTTTAAATGCGAGTAGATGCAATTGTATTTTTGGGGTGTTTAATTTAAGAAGCTATAACACATGCTACTAGTTTAATAAAGATGTTCTTGCATAAAATGAAAATGAAGTCTCAAATGGGTTCAAATCCAAATGGAGAAATTAATATGCACCCACATTCTTGTATTTTACGAACTAGATAAACTACCATTATTTAATTATTGTAAACCCACCGTATATAGACAATCTAATGTAATGAATAAGAGGAAAAATGAAAGTTTTAAAGTTCTTAAATGGACAATGCCGTAATTACTTGGTTAAAAGGCCGGACGATGTGGTTGAATAACCGTAATGCTTAACAAATTATCTCCAGTCTCCATCCAATCGTCTAAATAGGGTTAAGGTTATTATTTGAGAAATATTTGTGTTTTACTTGACATTTAATCAAGTTATTCTACAAATTAACTGCAAATTACCCTAAAATTAATAATAAGGACTAGCTACTAAATTGAAAGCCTTTGAAATTCTATTTACTAACTTTTTCACTGTCAAGATAATATACCATGTAATTTCCGTCAGCTCTTTTGTCCAAATAACAGTATTCGATAAAGCTGCGTACCACAATAAGTCCTTTATTAAAACAGAACAAGCCTTTTCCCCCTGACAAAAACTATTTTGGACAAATGCAATTGATGCTTAAGACATTTTATGAAAACTAAATGCTTTATGATACAGTAAAACGTTTTTGTGTTTCCACAATTTGCAAACCGATTTTGGATGGCAGTCTTTTAATCCACTCCCGTAAAAATACGGTAACAGTAAAAATGCAGAAATTAATAGTTTCTGAGAACGATTTTAAAAGTAAGCAGTCATCTTCCTGGGCGTTTACGGCTTCTAATTCAAATGATAACATTTTCACTTTAGTACCAGACCTAAAACTTGTAGTCAGCTTATCTGAAAATGTCGTGGAAAATAACAAACCCTTAAAAATTGACTTAGAAGATGTTCCATATTTAAAAACGTACTTTGACTTTGCCTACTTTCTCGGTTTATCACCTTTCCACTTCAACATCGAACCAAAAACTCAGACCTGTGTGCTAAATAAGCACTGGTTCCAGCAGGCAAGTAAATTATTCTTAATTGAGAACAGAAAAAAAAATATTAGCAAAAACAATACATAAAAAATCAAAAACCACTTTAAGGAGCATCTAAATTCATGCATACATGAACTTCAACTCGCTTTGTAGATCCTTTGCGGAGCTAGACATATCTCAGTTTTGATGGTCCAATTAAAAAAGTTTCGAGAAGCTTTACAAAAGGATGAAGGTCTTAGAGTAATCCGGTACTTTGAACTCTGCCAATCAATGGCTATGGGCATATACCTTGTTGTATTTATGAAAGCTATGTGGACAGAAGAACATCATGTTGAAGATTTCCTTCGGATAAGCCTAAATTACAACTTGAAATACAAAATGCTGAAATCAAAGCATAAGATTTGGTTTTACTGGGTATGTTCTCTTTTTAAAGTTACTTGGCATTAGAAATCACTTCTAAAATTGAATACCTTTTTAACATGCAGGCCAAATACAAAGTGCGCTGTATTTGTTCATTTTCGACCGTGATTGCTTTTACAAGCGCTTTCATAGGTTACGATGTGTTGCTTTCTTCTGAAAAATCTTTCACGTCAATCATGCAAGGTTATATTCAATCCGCAAAGCAAACACTCTTCCTGGTTGAAGGAATCGCCACTAAATACAACAGCACTTTGAGAAATGAAAGCTTATCTGAGGGAGACTTTCCAATGGCATTTTCTATGACGGATATTTTCCTAATGATCTTTCAATTTATTGCTGAACTATCTCACGGCTCGATGGAGCACTTTGCATCTCTTTTCGTCCTCATGACCGCAATGACCCTGTTAAACGCGACGAGGAACTTCAGTAGTGGGTTAAGTGGAAGGTCGAGGGTGAGGGAGGATTTTTGTTTCCAGCATCTTTTACAACAATACAATGATCTAAAGCATTTTTCAACTGCTTTGAACACCTTTACGGGAGCGGTGATGATATTTTACATTTTCGACTCAGTGGTTTATTTTTCCGTGAATCTGGACGAGCTTTTAATTGAGCCGGATGTGTATACTAAATTTATGGTGGTTTATTATGTGGTGAATGATTTCCTTTTGCTTTACTATGCTGGGGAGGTTTGTGAAGAGGTAAAGCATCCTATCTTTACAAATAATTTTAGCTTTTTAAACTTTAAAGCTGCAAATATTGCTTATGCTATTCATTTTTTTGTCAACGTTTCCCTACAAACTAATGTTTTATTTTACAGATAAACAACTTCAAAAGCTGGCTTTTGTATCGTGAGAACCATGAACTTCTGTCAGCTCAACAGTACAATACGCTTTTGACAGACTTGTCATCAAATCCCGTTGCCGTTCGTGGGAGTGGAAAGTTTGATGTCAACAATGCATTTATAGGAAATGTAAGCTGAAGATGAATCTTTTGGTGTAAGAATAAAATGTTCATCAAAAGGGAAAGCAGTTTGTGGTAAAATCAGATACGAATTTTGTTTTTTATTTTTCAGGCAATGGTACTGCTCATCACTTTATTTATCATTGTTTTACAACATAAGCCGTATGATTAAATAACTGCAGCAAAGGTTGATAAATAATAACTAAACTTTTAAAAAAACAATAAATAGCATTTGAAACGATTGGCAATGAAGCAGAAAATTATCTGTGGTGCCAAACAATCGATAGGTTTAAAGTTGATTTTAATCATGAAGTTTCCATACATATCCTTACATTTAAATTCACAATTTGGAACAATTGTCATTGTACTTTTAGCAAAACAGATACCTTAATTGGCTCGAGCTAGATTGGATTCAAAGGTCATAAAAACTCATTGTGCCATTGCATCAAGTTATTTAATGCCTTAAAAGTCCACGAATCTATCCTTCATGCGAACAATCATAATCGTAACCATAAGCATGTCATGTTCTGTTCTGTAATAGCCAGCTACTAATATGGACAACTATTAGATAGTGTCATCTAAAAATTCCCATTCTGTTTGCTTATGTATGGAAATTGAATGTTGGCTTAGCGCTGGGTTTGGGTGGGCACATAAACATGATTACGTCTAGTTAAGTATTTTAATCGTATCTACACTGCATGGAGTAAAATAAATGCCCTAAAGCCCTACATTATTATTGGGTCTGTCTTTAGAACTGCTTACAATTTGCTTTGAAAATAATTGAATTCTGAATATTTTCCTAATTTGTCGATTCATTCAATTCTCGATACAAATATTACTGAGGTTTATTGAAACTTCCGTACTGCCTTCATGCTGCGGTCGGAATAACTAGAGCTATTTTCCTGCAAAAATAAGTAACACAGCACGATGACGCATAGGAGAAAAGTATTTTGTGATGACCAAAAACAGTTATCGTGTAAAAATGTTTTGTAATAGTAAAGGACAATTTATAATATTAAAGCAAGGGCGACCTCATTTGTCATTTGTTTATAAATAAAACATCCATGATCCAATCTAACAAAATTGTTGAACAGTCAAACTATTTCCTTGAAAACGATTACTCATTAAAATAAATGCTAATTATCTAGCCTGGAATAAAGTCTGCATACCGTTGAAGGAATTCTCTCATGAGATACAGAAATCTGTAAATCGTATGATTTGAAACGTAACTAAAATATTCGGTTCCACAGTCGATAAGGAAGATTATTTTAATACCAAACACCTTCTATATGCATATAGAATTTATTGGCAAAACTTGAAATACATAATACTTACATAATGTGCAGGAAAATTGCAATTATATAACTACTCAATTACCCATTGATGGTCCTTAATTTCGAGTTGCTCTGCACCCTTCAAAGCCCGCATTTCAGGAGTAAACCATCAATAACAAGTATAAACTATTATTATGCTGTTTCATTCTCTTATGCTCCAATAAACATAACTTTACAATAAATGTTATTTATACTTCTATTATTTACTATCCTTAGTTAAGTCGTAGCCCTCCCTCTGCAGGGAGGGCCCTGCTCAGTATAAGTTTTACCTATTTGGGTCCAGCCCCAGCCAGAGCGGCCTTTAAAGGTCAATAAATCCAATGCAATAAAAATGCGAATTTCCTCTATAATTCCTCTTCAATTGATTTTACAACACTAGCTTTATTTTAATATACGTACGCAAGCTTAGCTAGCGAGCGCGTTTGTCATAACTTTTGTGTGTAAATGGAAAGAAGCTTTCTTGGGAAAACAAATTTTGTACTTTCTAAATTATTAATCATAAGCAACTAGAGATTTATAATTTAAATATATTCTAATTCTGAAGCATAAGACAAACAATTGATTATTGTGTTCTTTTAAATGAATGGACAAACCAAAAACCAACCACAAACTAGCATATCAAATGTGAGAAATCTGACACAAATGTCATTTATAAAGCCATTTATTCTCAAACTTATAGACATTGTATAAATTTTGTGAAGCGTTAGACAGCTTGTCCATGCAATGTTTTCCAGTTTATATTCAATTTGATGAAACAATTTTCGGTTTATACAGAAAAGTTTAGAATTGTAGATTAGCATAGCCAACCATATTGGCATTGTTACCAATAAAACGAAGATATTGCGTTGCATTGTGCGTATCTAAAGGATAGCTTTCGCTGGTAGTCATAGGACCTTGGGGCTTGCCCAGGTCACATCACATAACAACGGTCGATTTATAAAATGGTTGTTATGTGACCTGCCGGGCTCACGATAAAATAAATTACGGTCTTGATAAAGTTAAGTTGTCCATTATTTCCATTCGAACTCGATACCAAAATGGCTTTTACACTGACTTCTCTAATGCTAGGCTTGACGGTGATGATTTTATCTTACGGTTTTCCAACCTGCTATGCAAAAAATTCTACCAAGTGCGGGCGCATTCTAAAAACCCAGGACGGATCAAAACCTTATAAGATGTGCGATGATGATGCTGACATTGATATGACCCACCCTCAACAAAAGGATGATGATGACTTATCAGTATTAACCAACAGTTCCCAGTGGCACAGAAAGATAAAATTAGATGATATCATAGCATTCGCCGGTTATGCATCTTCGCCCGATCCATATGAACACGGTTTGCTTAACTGGGGTGCCTCTTGCGATCCCGTTCTTCATGCGGAATGGATGAAGGCTAAAGACATCGAAAGCTTTCTTCTTAGCGATGATAACGAAAGGCCGAAGTGGTTTGGAAAAATCTGTAACTTTCTCCGATTGCTGGACTGCAACACGAATACTAAAAGTTGTGAATGTGCGCCCAACAAGGTTTACGGTATCGATATCCAGAAAGCCCAACATATTGATGCTGACAATTCTGCTAGCTATGGTCAGAATCAATGTACCGCTGTGGAGTTTGGGCTATGTTTCTTCTACTTGAACAACAACATATGGCCAGGAATAGATTTTCGAATCGCTAAGATCCTACACTGTCCCGGAGATGGAGATGAAACAGCAATAATAGCTTCTTGTAAAACATTTGAAGAAGACTTTACAGACGATAAGAACAAGACAGTGACGGTATACGCTCAGAGGTGCTTACCTACAAGGTTTGAAACTAAAGACAAAAGCTCATCTGTATCACTTTTAAAAACACTTAGCATTATGAACTACCTCGTTGGATCGATTATGGCACTTCAAGCTTGTAAAAGTATTATAAATTAAGAGTCTGGATACATTTTAATTTTGTGGTAATGTTTGCTACATAGTTTAATTTGGAACTGAACTGAATATCTTGAAATAAAAGTGTTTCTTTTACAAATACTAACATAGACTTGTTGGTAAGAGAGAGCACGGAGAAAGTGACCCTTTACTTTTTTGAAGTTCATTGCGTTTGCATTGCATTGCATACTGAACATTATTTAGTTGACTATACACCAGTAATTATCAGATTAATTATCCACCAGCTTATCCGCCTTAGCGTTTATAAACCCACCAGCGTATCAGCCGCAGTGTTCATAAGCCTACCCGCGTGCCGCGTATCATCCGCAGCGTTAATAAACCCACCAGCGTATCAGCCTTAGCGTTTATAAACCCACCAGCGTATCATCCGCAGCGTTTAAAACCCACCCGCGTATCAGCCTTAGCGTTTATAAACCCACCAGCGTATCATCCGCAGCGTTTAAAACCCACCCGCGTATCAGCCTTA
>JAQFZX010003675.1:0-11114 GCA_034682405.1 Hydroisotoma schaefferi | reverse complement strand
ATAGGAATGAACGGAAAATGGTACACTATGATGGACCAGCAATAATGGTTCATAGGAATGAACGGAAAATGGTACACTATGATGGACCAGCAATAATGGTTCATAGGAATGAACGGAAAATGGTACACTATGATGGACCAGCAATAATGGTTCATAGGAATGAACGGAAAATGGTACACTATGATGGACCTAAAATGGTTCATAGGAATGAACGGAAAATAGTACACGATGATGGACCGAAAATGGTTTATAGGAATGAACGGAAAATAGTACAGTATGATGGACCAAAAATGGTTCATACAAAAATAAATGGCGGTTTCTGTGAGCCGTTTCGGTTCAAACATTATCCCCAGTGGGATTAAAACAGAAAATACGGTATATTTACCCAAAAATGATGTTAAAGTATTCACTTTAAAATTGTAAAACAAACACCAGAATTGTTATCCTTTGAACCGAAACTGGTTCACTATGAACAGGTTTTGGTTCATATTTGAACCAAAATGGTTCATAGAAACCGCTATTTATTTTGTATTTATTTTCGTATGAACCTTAATTGGTCCATCATAGTGTACCATTTTCCGTTCATTCCTATGAACCATTTTTGGTCCACTATGAACCAACAACGGTTCAATGTTCCCAACTGCCAGTCCAAGGTCCTTCATATGGATAAAATAGAAATAGTTCGGAATTAAAAGATTATGTAGACATTTCCCAGTAGACGCCGTATATCTTTCTATCCCTTATACTATCCCTTATACTATCCCTTATACTATCCCCTATACTATTTTGGCAAAAGTCAAGAAAATGTGTGACAAAAAATAAAATAATTTAAAACCCCACATATTTGTTAATCAAACCAAAGAACGTCCTTAGCAAACTTTATTATTTTAATTACAATTAATTAATCAAAAAGGTCTTTATTGTCCCTTCATTAATATCCTTTCCTTATCTATCGTTTGGAAAAACCTCGGCAAAGTTATGACGACCAAAGTTTGGATTTATTTCTTTAAGTTTGCACAATAGCAGTTTTCTGTATAGTGTAGCACTTGGGAAAAATAGGGAAAATCATTTGGATGTAAAATCCAATAAAGAGGAACTCAAAATGTTCACCCAAGAAGTTTTATTGAAATCCAGTCAGGACTTTTCTCAAAATGTAGACAAAACTATTTTTGTAAAAGTCCCAACTAGCCTAACTTACTAACCTCTCTCCTTTTACACAAGAGGTCCGACAACTACTAACCTCTCTCCTTTTACATAAGAGGTCCGACAACTACTAACCTCTCTCCTTTTACATAAGAGGTCCGACAGCTACTAACCTCTCTCCTGTTACATAAGAGGTCCGACAGCTACTAACCTCTCTCCTTTTATCCAAGGGCGCTAAAAGGACATCGGATACTACGACCGAGGATACTGAAGACAATGGATACTTTATGAAATTAATTGATTGTATATAAATATATTTAAAGATTAAATTTTAGAGGATAAGGCTAGTAGTAGTAGTAGTAGTGTAGTAGTAGTGGTAGTAGTAGTAGTAGTAGTAGTAGCAGTAGTAGTAGTAGTAGTAGTAGTAGTAGTAGCAGTGTTAGTGTTGGATTATGTTTAATTGAGGTTGTTAGCTTATGTTAAAAACAGAGCTGTGCTATTTGGACCAGACAGGGACGTTATGTATTAATTGTGCTAAACTATGAAGAGTATTCTGTCCCAATAAGACTGTCTTGTTTGTGTGAAATAGTGTATGTAGAGAAGAGAGATAGTGAGTGAGAGTGAGAGTAATATTTAAAATAGAACAAGATACAGTAAAATGTAATGTCCTCCTAAATCCCTTATTCAAAACTTGTAATACTTTTCAACTCTCCAGGGAAATGTTTTGTAGAGGGAATGTTTTATTTTATTACTCCTCATCTTCAACTCTTCTACAAATATCCATAACATTTACCCAACCAAATCCCTCACCTACATTTATTTACATACCTTCAACGTTTGGATAACTACCAAAATAATACTGCCCAGTTTCTCCTTTTATCTCCATTGAAAAATATACATCCTAGAAGTATCCAACCAACCAATAATCATTACATTTCCGAAAGTATCCCTTGTCTGAAGCATCCCTTATCTCAAGTATCCCTTGTCTAAAGTATCTCTTATCTAAAGTATCCCTTGTCTGAAGTATCCCTTGTCTAAAGTATCCCTTATCTGAAGTGTCCCTTATCTGAAGTCAAGTATCCCTTGTGTTTGGGATGTCTTAGAATGCCCTATCCGATAGGGTTGACCTAAAACAGTGTGACCTCTCTTTGTGCTGGACACATAAATAAATGGTAAAGATGTGGTGAATAGCGTTATTAGAGGTTATAGTATAGTTTGTGGATCGGAATAAAATATATTCCCAGAAGGAACCCTTAAAAAAAGGAGGACGAAGAAGCCCTGTAGAAGAACCCTTTTGTGTGGGAGTTGGTAGGGAATGGACACCAAACAACTTCCTTGGAGTGATACTTTGTATATATATATTTATATATATATATGGGGGGAATGGGTTTTATTATTTACAATTTCCTCCTTTTTCTTCTTCTTCTTAATAATAATGATGTTGGGTTGAGAAAGGGTAGTGCAATTTGTTTGGTTAAATAAATAGAGTATCCATTTCCAAAACAACCCATGTAAACTAAACCCCTCCTCGTAATTAATTAGAGAATGAGAGGGAGGAGTGGAGTAGGTGTAGGTTAGAACTATAGGGGAGTGGGGGGAAGGGAGGGGGGGTTGACTTACCGGAGGGGATGAGTGTTAGTAGATAGTAGGTTAGTAGTAGGAGATGGGGTGCCCCGGAGGCTGGGGGGGACTGACCCTTCCATCCCATTCCTTAATAATAATAATTGTATGTCTCCAGCAAAGGAACCATATTACTTTTTAATAACCAAACCACAGCCACATCACTTTATCCTTTTTGAGACTAGAAGAAGTGAGGCGGGGGGGGGGGTCCCTACACTTGTGTAATTTAATCAAATATTGTTTAGTAAAAAGGAAGGAGACTCTCCGTTGGTTAGTGTAGCAAATCGACGTAATACTCTCTCTCTGATGTTTTATTGTTAGACAAAAACAGAGTAGTAGTAGTAGTTAGGTTAATAATTAGGGTTATGTTTGGTGGGGGGGGGGGAAATAGAGAGTGAGAAATAATAATAATAATAATAAGAAGAAGCGTGGATGGAGATGGAGATGGTTGGTTTGGTGGTGATGGAGGAGCGTCGTCCGGCAGCGTCCCTTTCTCCCAACTGACTGAACCTCATCTCTTCTTTACTACCCAACTTTATTCTAATCGTAAATATATATTTTCCCTCATACTCTCTATCTATCCTACTACACATAAAGTACTTTCACACACATACCAACCCAATCCCACCTCTACTACTACCAGCAACATTTATAGGATAAGTACTTATAGGGAAATATTTCTAGGAAAAAGATTTCTAGGGAAAATAATTCTATGCCAAAGACCTGGTGGCCACCCGACGACTTCTAGGCAAAATACGAAAATACCTATAGACCACCCGACGACATCTGGGCCAAATACCTGTAGGCCACCCGACGACTTCTAGGCAAAATACGAAAATACCTGTAGGTCACCATTCGACTTCTAGACAAAATACATGTAGGCCACCCGACGACATCTGGGCAAACTACCTGCAGGCCATCCGACGACATCTGGGCCAAATACCTGCAGCTACCCGACGACATCTGGACAAAATAGCTGTAGACCACCCGACAACTATGAACGCCAACGATATGTCTACAACTATAAAGTTGTGTGTGTGGACTGTTGTCCTGAATTTGTGCCAACACTTTTAACTACCAAAACCCAAAGCTCCACTAAAGGTGAACAGAAATAAGTTTATTGTTCAAGTTTTTGAGCAACTAATCAAAGCATTTAACTCTGTGAGTAATTTAGACGATTTTTGCACACTTTATTCTGCTACGTTTTGCTTCACAGAACTTTTGACCTTTCAAAAATATGTTTAATATTGGGATAAGGGATAATCTAGTTTAGTAGCTGTTTATATTTTAATGAGAAACAACTGGAATGTAAAATGACCGTCTAAATTGTATATGGAACGAAATATTGTTATAAAAGCATGAAAATGATGTTTAGATGCATTAGGATCTTATATTAGAGGCTATTTAATATTTGTATATTTCTACTTCAGAGCGACCTAGTGCTGGGAGGGAGGAATATGATTTTATGTTAACTTGTTAACCACATATTTGTACTATTGTCGCTTAAATAAACTATTGATTGATTGAGGTTTGGAGTAGGTAAAAACGCGTTCCCTCCATCTCCATGCTCATTTATATTTATCCATAAAACATTTTTGAAATGTTAGTTGTTGGGCTCTGAGTTTGTATAATAATCTAATATAGTATGGACGTAGCCACCCATATCTAAACTAAACTGGATCTATCTCTTGTCCCCACAACAACAACAACTCTCCTGCTAACCTACATTCCCTACACAACACTTTATCTTACAACATCCCAACCCATCCTTCCCATATAATATTTTATCCACTAAACACTTTTTTATGTCTTTCATGTCTTTTGTCTACAAGTATTTTGCCTAAAAGTCTCTAGACCTCTCTTCCCGACAGGTTAACCCTTCCATAAATAATAGGCCAATTCAACTGGGCTTATACTTTATGATATGAGTCTACCCTTCCCTTTATTAGACGCACAAAATGTAGACCTCCTACCTTTTACTTCATGTTCAAACTTTATAGTCTGTTGAAACTTCTGTTCAAATTTGTATGGGGCGGGTGGGTAGGGTTTTTTTTGCGAACTATCTCCGTTATTTAAATATTAAGAGTAGTTGTTGAGTGAAGAAGTAGTAACTGTGTATTATGTAAGAGTGGCTAAACGTGATTGATAGGTGATGTTATAGAGGAAATGGTGGGTCCATTTCTATCCAGCATTTCATAATTTACAGAGACTGGGTCATGTTTAGTAAAAGATGAGGATGGATGGGATGGATTATGAAATAGAGATACTACAACTCCTTTTATTTCCCCCCTCCCTTAAGCCAAACTTTAACGTCTTTTAATAGGGAAAATACTCCTCATAAAAATAAAAGGGATATCACTTTCTGTAAATAAGGGAAAGTAGAAATAAAAGTAGGGATTCAGCCCCACATTATTACATTTCTTTACCAACTTTATTTTATTAAATTGAGAGGATTAGGTTTATATATTATTAATACATATACTTTCTCGTCCTAAAATATAGCACATTTCGTCCAATTATCCTTAATATATAATTTACTCTTATCCCACCACTACTACCCTTTTCCCTCCCATACAAAAGTTCATAAAGACTCTTATATGGAAGTGGGAACAGGAATTTATTTATTCATATATATTCTAGCTCAGGTCCCATAATTATTCCCAATCCGACCCAACCAGAGAAAGTCCTAATATTTAATTATAATTTAGCACAAATCTTTTATAAAAATAATACTAATCATTCCTTTTACTTTTGGAATATTTTATAGAAAAAATAATTTTGGTCACAGTAGCTAGTAAATTGTGGGTCAGGTTAGGCGCAACCAGCGTGGGTACAAAAGGGTACTAAATTCTACCAAATTGTACCCACTCACTACAATTCCACAACTGCCCTATCCTTTACATGTTAAACAGGCTGGACGGACCAAAACCCTTCCCTATCCTTTAATGTGTTTGTACCCAGTAGTAGTGGGTTACACTCCTGGTTGCGCCTATTGATACTAAAAAGAGAGTTGTAATATTATAGTGTTTCCCTTTTAATTCCTCCCTATCTTTCCATGTTAAAGTCCTACATCTTGTCCATGTTAATATAATTTATAAAAATAATAAAGCCCCCCATGGGAACTAAAATAGGAGCCACGGTAGTTTACTTTCTCTTTGTCTCCATTTGAAGAAATTCAATTATAATTTTGTGTAATATATTTTTTTATAAAATATACTGTATTTCCAGAAATTACCCCTCCCCCCCATCGAAAAAATCCCTCTATCCCTCTAACCTTTCCATGCTAAAACTTTAGAGTAGCCCTATCTTACCCATGTTAAAAGTTTTTTAAATTTTTGCTTTGAAAATTAACTGCCCCGGGGAAGTATTTAGTGTAAATAGGGTAACTGTTCTGGAGGATTATTAATTTATATTCGGATAGGACAACCAGTCTCTTTTATCAGGTAATTAATTAATTATCAGCTTTTAAAATAAAATAAAAGTAAAGACTATTTTTTATAAAGTGGTAATAAACGGACGTTGAATAATTAATGTTAAATATTATTAAATAATTAACAATACGAGATAGATCCAAAACATTTAAAACCCTCAGAACTCCCTCTTCTATTAATATAACTACCGTATTTCCGGAAATTACTCCCCCCTCGAAAAAACCCCCCTATCCTATCCATGTTAAAAGTCGCCCTATCTTCCCTTTAAAAAGTTAAAAGTTTTTTTAATTTTTGCGTTGAAAATTAACTGCCTCGGCGGTGTAATTTCCGGAAATACGGTAGTTAAATTATTTATACATAAAAAGAAGGGTAGAGATATCTCTCCCTCTTCACAATGAACATTCAATAAATACTCAAATAACACATTTCTAAAAGACTTAGACATTTCTTATTTTTTCTGTATGGGAAACCATAAAAGTTGGAAGTAGGAAATGGGAAGAGGGTATACCGTATTTCCAAAAATAACTCCCCCCTAAATTACTCCCCCCACGAAAAAATCCCTCTACCCTTTCCATGTTAACAATTAAAAGTCGCCCTATATCTTCCCTTTAAAAAGTTAGAAGTTTTTTCAATATTTGCTTTGCTTTGTAAATTAACTCCCCCGAGGAGTAATTTCGGGAAATAGGGTAGTCAGTAAAGAAGAGGATGAAATAATATTCCACCAATAATAATAATACTTTAACCATTATTAATTATTAACAATATTAAATCATGATATTATTTATTTATAAAATATCAACTTCCGACCCTTCCAAATATATATATATACCTAAATATATATATATATATATAGGTTGGGTGGGTGGGGCTGGAGGCTGGGTGGGGCTGGAGATTATTTGTACAAGTTGATAAGTAGAATGTAGAATAAAGGGTAGAAGGTGGTGGGTGGGAGTGGGGAGTGGGGGTGGTCAACTGCCGAACTCACCCCATTACATAAATTCTGACCACAAAAACACTCTTCCATCACCGTCCGGTTTATCACCTTCTCCTAGTATAAGTATAAGTATAATAAGTTAATACTTTACTATACTATGCAATATGGTTCAGTATATTGTGGGGGTGTGGGGGAGGGGGAGGGGTAATTTTGGAATGATTTATAGTTAAACAACCTACCTGGCAACCGGGTTGGGGAACTTGGATAACGTCTTCATTAAGACATCCCCGATAGAACAATGACATCCGGGGTCGTCTTCTTGGTGGTTTGATCGGATGAAGGTTTCCATTCACACCTAACCATCAAAACATTAAGTACACATTTTTAGACCACCAACCATAGGAAAGACGTCCAAGGTATCCGGGAGGTAGGGGGCCGGTTTAAAGGGTTCAAGGGTCAACCCACAACCTCTGGATTTGATAGAAAAGGGCTTGAGGTCGAGTTTAAAAAGGAGGGTTAACCCGGAAAGGGCCGGTGGCCTAGGTGTCCTAACCTAACCACTTGAGGGGGACCATGTTATTCTGTAACAACAATTTTTTATAGTTAAAAAAAAAAAAACCTCCTCCAAGCAGCTATGTGAGCCCAGTCAATTGTTGAAAGCATATGACCCTCGTCTGTTTGAATTATTGGATGAGTTTCATACTAAACGGTCACGCTGGTTTCATACCTATTACCCCCTTCTTCTGGTCTAAAGACGCAAGGGCAAAACCACTTGGGCAAAGACCTTAGCCAATTTGGCTAAGACACTTTGGCAGATTTGTTTTGAAAAAATGATGAATTTGGCAGAAACAAATGTAACTTTGTCAAATTTCAAAAATCTGTCAATTATCAATAATCATTTTATTCCTGGTGATTAAAAACGCTTCATATTTACAACCTCAACTTGCATAGAATAAATTACTGTGGTTTTCGAGCGAGATAGACCTAAGTTCTAACCTCGTTGATGTAATTTATGATCCCCATTCTTAGTCCAATTACGTTTACCTTTGGCAATGTTTCCCCTTTTACTTATAATAGTTGAAGCTTGACAGATTTCTCAATCCAAGTTATAATATTCTGCTTTCTCAGTACTATTGTGTACTACGAGTACTTTTTGTGTACTCTTTGTTTTATTTGGCTAATACAGAGCGAATATTGGGTCCAGGGTTTCATTTAAAAATAACTGGTGGTCAGAGCCAGGTTGCTATACAGTTACCAAAGCAGAAGGTAGGACTAAGACGGGAATGAAGATTGAGATTAAAATTTCAAGATTCTACCTGCATATGCGTTCATTCATATACATGAATTCATTTATTTATAATGCATTCTCCTCTAGCATTTTAGTTTCGCCAAACTGCCAATATGATTTGCCAATGTGTCTTAGCCAATCTGACTTTGCCAAAATGTCATTTTGTATGTATTTTTCTGCCAAAAGGTTCTTTGCCAAGACGTCTAACCAATACGTCTGCACCCCTTCTGGACCCCGTTGGAAACTTGGTTTTGCCCCCACACCCCGATTTCTTAAAGAATAAATCCTTTTTACCCTTGTTAAATGACCCTATTGGGTATAATTGACCCACACGGGTCTCCAAGTGTTCCATTTTGTAAATCCTTATTTGTGACGTTTAATCAAATGTAGATCAATAAATATCACCCTACATAATAACCCAGTCCGGTATTGACTGACCCCCGTGGGTCTCTCAATGTTCGACTGAGGAATTAGTATTCCTGTCCTACTAAAACTTCTCGGGTCAAAGTTCATTTTTTATCGTTGGATTTTAAGACTGAAATTTGTTTTTGTTTTTTTCGGCTGCAGACAGAGTGGGTTAGTGAGTAAAAGGTCGGAAGTAAATAGCCAATTTCCTCCTTTTCTACACGATCAAAGGGCAAAGGTCTGGATAACGTCATAGCCACCCCTCCACCCCCTTTTTATATTAAAGGGTGGGGGGGAAGATATGATATCCGATTTATTATATTGAATCAACATAGAATGACTAGAAGACCCTCTGTATTTTATTCACGAGGCCGTCCCATGTGACTACTTTTTGAGATATACAAATATAAGAAGAAGAGTAGGAGAATCCAATTTATTATTATTAGACGATGATGGAATGAATCCCTAACATTTGATGCAGTCTCTCTCGGAGTTGATTATATCTCCATAGTTGCCCAGACAGGAGTTCTGGATCAGAACTATTTACACAAAAAAGAACTTTCACTCTTCCATCCATAAGAAAACTCCATCTCATTTTTATATAATATATATATACAAAGACCCAACAACCAACTACAAGGACAAAGTAGGAAAAAGTGAAAGAGTTGGTAAAATATAAAAGTCTACACTACTGCTCAGTCACCGCATCTTCTTCACTCCTTCTTCAATATCAATTCATGCTATTAATTAGTCTCATTTATTACAATCCCATACTGAATTATTTCTCCTCTACATTTTACACAAATATCCCCAAATCATACTTACTTTTATGTAAAGAACAAAGTAAGATATTATTACAGAAATCCGATACATGTGGTTCTTTTAGAAAAGGAGGGGGGAGTGGGAGGGGGGGGGGGTTTAGTATAAGGAGATGGAACAATGTCACTCAAACATGGACGTTTGTGAGGTAAATAGAGACTTGTGGATGAAGGAAAATGTTAATTCTATCTCTTTATGCATAAATTTATACTGAACTTAATAAATAATTCGGATTAAAATCCTACAAGATTGTTGTTCCATCTGGATCTAGTGACTAAATCCCTTTTTCTGTCACTCTCTAAGTCCCTTTGAGCGTTGGAATTGTAGATTTAGAGGGAATAAATTGTTGTAAACGGGCGGAGCGAAGGGATGAAATTGTTGTGTTTGGAACCCCCTGGGGCCAACCCCCCTCCCCCGCCCGTTGACCCCTGGCGAGCCCCTGGTAGTCGCAGACCCATTTCGACCCCCTGTTTTAGCGGTCTTGAGTTTTTTGGTAGCATTTAGCACTAAAGTCTCCAGATGCCCCATTGTGTGATTTTCAAGGTTATAACTTTTGACCCGACTGTCACAGCCGAATTCCAATACCTGTTTTGAAATGTACGGGTGAGTATCTTTCAAACGATATCATACTTAATGGGGGTTAGCGGGGACGAAATTCAGACCTTTGACCCCATCTCCCAAGGGGTGTGACCGAATTGACCCATATCTGAATTTTACCTGGGTCCCAACCTCCTATATCGATAAGGGAGAACGGAAGTTGAAAAAGGTTGAGCCGTTTAGACGTGACGACGACGACGTACAGACAGACAGACCGACAGAACATTGGCATAAAGGGACCAGAGTAAAAGGAGGGATTTTAATATTCCACCTCAACTCTTTTTGTGTCTGAGTTGTAGGGAGAGAGAGAGAGGGATTAGTTGGAAAAGTGGTTGTGTTCAAAAGGAAGTTCCAATTTTGTTATCAAAAGGAATGCTTAACTTGTGGGACGTCAATAAAAATAAATTATAAAGTTGACAAAGGCTGTAGGCCTTTCACATCCCTTTTTGACCTCTTTTGAAGGGTCATACCGTCTTCGTAGAATATTTTGATGACACATCCACGAGTGCAGGGTTCTTGATGGACGATGGAGGGATTAAAGTGTTGCGGTCTGCACACATCCTCCACAAATTCCGTCGACGGCAACCGTCCAGGCTTCCAATCATTATGAATCCAAACACACGTAAAACATCTCACCTCACCACCATCTGAAAATATCAGTCAAAAAACATTTACCACTCATTCTCAAACCACAACTCCATTTACCCCTCTCTTCCAGCACTGAGGGAACAGAGGTTAGCCCTCCGAGTGTGAAGGAGTGTTGAGTATGGGTAGGTGAGGGGTAGGTGTTGGGTTATAGGGAGTGTGAAGGAGTGTTGAGTATGGGTAGGTGAGGGGTAGGTGTTGGGTTATAGGGAGTGTGAAGGAGTGTTGAGTA
>JAQFZX010003674.1:0-11115 GCA_034682405.1 Hydroisotoma schaefferi | reverse complement strand
AAACTTCAAAGTTCTAAGTTAATATTTTTAGCATCGCTGATCCTACGGCTAAGCTTTACCCATCAACAAACTTCCCAGTGTCTAACGCGTTTACCTTATCTATTTATAAGGCCCTCGACACGTTCGTTCTTTTAAAAAAAATCAAAACCTTGCAATAATATGGAAGCTTCTAATTCTTTCCTCTATTGTGTACCCACTTTCAAGAATATATTAAGAAATAGCTAGGTACTCTTTAGCAGCTTCAGTAAGAGGGAGCATGGGCGTTCCTAAAGTGACATATAGACATTTCTCATAGAATCTCTTCTCATGGGCCAACTTAGCTCCTAGACATTAACTAATTTATATGTAATCATTTCAACAATAATTCGCAGTAGGTAAATGTGGCATGAAGATTCAAGAAAACGTTTGGAGTAACTGTTACTTGTTAACCTGTAATTAAAACGGTAACTGTGGCAGTTTTATTGTAGGTGCCAAAATGACCGAACAGAATAAGAGTTTTCAACTACTAAATACGGTAAGTTCTTTTGTTTTGAAAAAAAGTTTTAGCAGTTAATGAAAATTAAAAATGTTTTCGGATAACACATTTCCCTATTTAATCTTGTAATTTTATAAAAATTTGTACCGTAGGCAACTGAAACCCTACTAAAAGCTGGTAAAGACTGTCAAGACAACAATGATCAAGCCGGAGCTTGTTCATTTCTTTCCCGAGCAATTGAAATGCAATTGCTGGCTAGTGGCGTGGAAAGTCTTGTGGATAAGGTGTGATAGATTCATTGGTACTTATTAGTTTGTATATAATCTTTTATTTGCGCTTTTTGTGGGTTTTAGAAAGTTCTAACTGAGGATGAAAAAGCTATTGCACTCATTGAGCTAATAGTAAACAAAAATATTCAGGGAAGACCCTTGCAGTCAATAGTTGGGCTGAAAGAGCCAATTAATGTAATAATGCGAACTATTTTAATGCCACTGCTACATCCCGAACATTTTGCTGGCACCAATGAGCTGAAGTCAATGTTTCTGCTCTACGGACTTCCAGGTAAATTTATTCCAGTATAAATTTGAATTGAACTGAAAATTCCAAACTAGTATTAAACCGTTGCTGCATCCAAAAGGAGTAGGTAAGACAGAAGTTATAAAAGCGATAGTCTTGGAAGTTAACAAATCCCATGGCTGTGCTTTCTTGGAGATAAACGCTGGAATGGTCTTATCCAAATGGTTAGGAGAATCCGAAAAGATGGCCAATGCGGTGTTTGATGTTGCAATTAAACACAAACCTTGCATTCTTTTCATCGATGAAATCGAACAACTTCTATCAAAAAGAAGTAATGAATCCGAGGGGGCAAGCAACAGAGTCAAAGCTGCGTTTTTGACAAGGTTATGGGGCGAATTGTCTGGCATCGTTGTTCTTGGATGCAGTAATAAGCCCCAGGATATTGATGATGCTTTCTACTCAAGGTATTAATTCATTCTTGAAGTTAATAAAGCGTATTGATGTAAATCAAAGAGTTGTGATTTTTGAAAGACGATATTTGTTAATGCAGATTTACGAGGGCATTTTATGTTCCTCTCCCAAATGCATTAGAACGGCGATTATTATTTCAGAGAGAAATGAGGGCAATGCAAAGTAATGTGCTGGCTAAGGAATTAGATCGTCTAGCCATGAGAACTGACGGGTAAATAAATGATCCATTGAGCTCGAAAGAATGCAAAAACTTGATCTCTTGTTTTATATTTCAGTTATTCAGGGCGTGACATTAGCAAAATTGTCAAGTACAGTTGGACTCTGGCTGTAGAAGCGCATCATAGTCTGCCAGACAAAAATGACTTAATTCTATCTTACGTAAGTAAGCATGAGTTATGCTGATTAAATGCATTCAACCATACTCATGCCACGATTTCTATGTCTGTTTAATTGATTTTCAGAGACTTCTGCAGAACACGTGTAAAATAGTGAAGCCGTGTAACAGTGAAAAAAGTATCCAGAAACTCGAGAAATTTCTGGATGAAAATGATCTTTCTGATGACACTTGTCCTCCAGAAGCACAAAAAAGTCGACCAGATCACCGCTGCTGCATAACGTAGAAGATAAACATTCAAAATTTGTCCAGTTATCTTTTATTATTTCTATCAAAATATGAAGTATAAACATAATAAGAGCAAAAATGAACACGCAGCTCATCTAAATAAGTATCAAAAATGAATTTTAGATATTTTAAAGTTTAAGAGACTACTTAATTTTTAAGAGAAATGCATGCATGCAAGTTATAATTTTTTAATTTTAATGTATAAGGAGATATATGTGTCGTGCGTCTTTTGACGGTACATTACATGCAGTTACTTCTTATGAAAATAAAGGCAATATTTACTTTCACTCATAGCAAACATTTCTTGGAGTAAACTACACCATTTCGTATGAATTTTTCAACTGCAGTAATTTCTGGGAAAGGGACTTTATAATCCGGCTGTATTCAGAAGTTGGTAAATTAGCTCCCACAAGACTGAGCGTGACGTAATTTGAAACGGACAGTGTCCTGGAAAGAAATTTTAGCTGCGACCTGTCAACATGTTTTGTACGCGCTATTAGTTCATAGTAGCGAAGACATGGAAACAACAAAATCAGAAGGCGATTTAGTATTGCTGGAGGTCCCACTAGTAACGAAATCGCTGAACCGAACCTGGAAAACAATATTAGCTAAATTAATTCTTTTACTATCAAACACAATTAGATGGCATTTTTTAGCTCAAAAATTATCATAGTTACATTTATATGCATATCTTACCACAACGGAATGTATGCAAAACTGTAAAAATAATTAAGTGGTAAGGTGCAAAGTCCATCTCTTGGGGTGTAACTACCTCCGACGCCTGTAAACGGTATCTCACATTTAACCATTCCAGGAAAAAGAATTTGAGGTACTGAGAGTGAATTGAGAGGCTTTTCCATGAAAGGATCATCCAAGGAAATGTTGAAAAATCCAAGACCGTATGTATAGCTTCCAAGAGTTCGGCCAATTACCCAAAAATTAAGATAAGAAATTGCATGATTCGATAATTCAGTCAGCCAGGAGTACATAAACAGTGTTCTGTTGTTCGAAAACTTATGTGAATCACAGAAATAGCGAACTACGTTGCTTCTTTGTAAGAATTTCTGTTCTGATTCTAATGCTGGGTTATCCAAATCTTGAACGAGATATCCTATTCTAGTGGCTTTGAAGTACCACAAAAGCTTGGGGAGAACATATAAAAATCCTTGTGCAAAAAGGAAATAAGGAATCATAGGGTAGTATCGGATCAGAAATCGGTGTGGTGCGTAGTCTGGTATTGCGTTTTCATTCAAAATAACGTGTCCATGAGGATTTCGCATGTCTGTAAATTAAATATCATTTGGTCAGTGAAAAGCATTACAATTTGTGTTACTACTTCCTTTACTTACCCCCATTAAGAACAATGTACAATTTTGAGGAAGTCAAACAATACAGATGAGCAAATTTCAGTGTATCTCCTAGTATCGAGGTCTGGCATTCAATTGGATCAACCATAAAGTATTTTAAGACAGTCAAACAAGCTACAGCAAAAAACAAAGGGAACAATCCCATGTAACTGAATTTAAAAGTCCAAGTATCTGTTTTCACCTTAAAAACCTTTCCCAGAAACTTTAAGGGTAAAAAGATGTCCATTTTTAACAGGTTTTGTGGTTTTAAATTAAAGATTGAAGTATTTTTGGAATATGTACTAAGTACGAGTCAGGATAAGTACCAGTCTGAAAATGGACGATTGGAAGTACGAGTCGGGTTCATAAATAATTTCCGCCTAATTAGATTGAAAGTGCTCCATTGCAAAAGTTAATCTAAGTTTCGTGTTAGTTTAATGAGAGAAAAGTAGACATTATGGAAGAAAAATCTCATATTAAAAATTAATAAAGTCCAGTCCAATTCAATTAATCAACTGATATAATAAAATATCTGTAAATTAATAATTAAATCACAAAGTACATGATACTAGACAGTCGTTGATTTAACCCTTAAAAATAAAAGAGGTAATTTGTATACCCGGTAGTTATTTTATAATCAATTAATAGTCGTAATTGAAGTTGGGGTTTTCAGGTTTTTTTTATTTAAAATTAATAATTCATGAAGATCGTAATTTACCATCATTATTAAAAAAATATTGGGTGTTGGTTTGATATCAAAAGGATCCCACAAATGTAAGCATACAGTAAAGGAAACATCCGCTATGAATGCATCTTTTTAATTGCATCAAACATACCGGGTATTAGTTGGCCCGATTCTGTGTCGTATATCTTTGCAAACAACTCTCTACTGATTTTATAATCTTCATAATACGTTCCGGTATGCAAGACGTCCTTTGAAATATCACAACCCAAGATTTGAGCAGCTTCTTCAACTTCTATGGGAGGTCCGTGCGAGTCAAGATTTGTAGGAAATTGTTCAGCGTCTATTTCCTCTGAATCCTGAAGGCTAGGACCAAAACCTGCATTTGGAGCTGGTTGACCATTTGTTGCTTCGTTCTGAGAAACTGTATTACTTTCATAAGCTATGGCCTTCTCAATCGAATTTTGAGAAGTAGATGCATGTTTCGTATCCTCCTTTGATGACGATGTTTCCTTCGATGTGTTGTGCTCTTGGGAAGATAAAAGCTTTTCCTCGGATGGTTGGGCTGATGCAGAAAAGTTAATTTGGCTCCAAGCATCCAGCAAGTTACCACGAATGGGATCACCACGAACGAGATCATCTTCATCCGAAGCTTTATCGCTTTTTTTACACGATGGACAGAACCACTGGATATTTTTGGGCAAAGTGGTATCAAATTCAACGCATGGTGGAGAATTAGTAAAGTGATACCAACCCCCCGTTGGACATTTGTTTTGCTTGTTGTTTTCACACTCAACGTAACTCTCGCCTGGAAGATTTTTGCCACAACAAAAGTTCTCGTAATTCTTCCTTTTTTTAGACTGCGATGATAAGCTGTAGGTTGAAGGGCTGTACGCCTTATTTGTTCGCCTATTTCGTTCACCTCTCCGTTGAGAACCATCTTTTAATTAAAACTTAAGGTTAGTTTTCATGTAATACCAAAAGTAATTGTATACTGGTTATGAAATTATTGTAATTCCTTAGCCATATGACGCAGTGTAAGGAGAGAAATTACTGTCCTTGGGCATATCGAACATAAATGAAACCTTTTAAACTTGTATATGATAGCTGAATTATCCAACGCTGATTATGGTCAGGAAATAACTTTCTTTAATTACCATTTGTATTATTTCCTGAGGGCTGAGAAGCAGGTTCAGTGGAAGGTTCCTGTTCAAATCCCGTTTCAGCAGCCCGGCCGGAAAGATTGTCAAAGGTCTCTTCAACGTTATCCATTTCCGAGTCTTCTAGATTCCCTAGCAACATAAGTTGAAATCAATGAGATTCAAGATTAAAATTGTACATTTAAATATAATTCTTTCTCATTATATACCAAGATTATCATCTGTGATTGGCTGTTCAACAGCTTCAACGGGAGCCTCATGACGCTGAGCAGCGACAGCCTTAGAATTAGAAAGATCCTTTGTACTCAGGTCATTACCCGAAGGTGAATAATCATCACCCAATTCCATGTTTTCCTCTCCTTGGGATCCTTCGTCCTCTGTTTTTTTAAACACGCAACGTATATCATTAGAGAAATTCTTTCGTATGTATTTATTACTGCATAAAGCAGGCATAAAAAGACTCTCAAGATTTTTTACCAATGCTAAAACTAACCTTGTGATTCATCTTGTTCCCGTGGTTCGGGTTCTGGATAGAATGTTACTGGAGTGAAATTTTCTTTACTTGATGCAATGGCAGAGTTGATAGTTTCAGCCATTTTGTTCTTGCCGTCTTCACCTGAAGAAAAATTCCCTAATTAATCTAATGCAACTCAAGTTAGCATAATATAAATGTTTTGAACTTTTGCCAAAAATAATTAATTATGTTGCTGTTGTCATTTATAATGCATTGCAGGAAACGCACCTTCTACGTCTACTTTTTTTTTCCGAGCTTTTCTTGACCTCAAGTACTCGCAAGCACTTTCAAACTGTGAAGCTGCAGATAATCCTAGTCGGTTAAGGACGCTTTTATGTACAGGTTCGCGAACTTCTTGGTAGGCTAAACTATCAACCATTCGCTCTACTTTGTGGTGGTCTCCCTTTCTCAAATCCTTCACAATTGATCCCCAAGTGCCGTAACTTTTTAAATCTTCCATAGGTCCGTCGTACTGTTCCACAAATTCCGTTAATTTTTTGGTAGTTGATTTCTCTGCAAGTGGACGAGCAAGTGTATCAAAATTAAACTTAATTGTTGCATAAAGTTGGAGAATTAAAGAATATTTTACCTTCTCTTTTTCTGTCTTTGGGTAATGAACGAAGATGCGTTTGAAGGCTGCCCTCAGAGGAACTACAGGGAACTGGATCGGTCGAAGTGCATGCTGTACATAAAAAAAATCATATTATTGCGTCTGGCAGGATCCCTTTTTTACCTTATCATTGCTTCTTACAAGTAACGTTTCCGTTCTTCCCGACAGCTGAATCCCCGTCATTAGCTTTTGGCCCATCCAAGTTTTTAGAGACTAAATAGACATTTAAGAGCATTAATGAAAATAAATGAATCTTAAAGCAAACAAAATAAGTCCAGTTTATGTGTTTCTTACCTTCACTTGTTTTCTGAAGTATGGACCCAGGGTTAAGTATCTGAGAAGCCGAGTCCAGCGTTTTTTTTAAAGATGATTTCGAAGTCGAACCGGTAAGCACCTGTAAACCAGCTCCGACTATCTTTTCCATTTTAAAAATAAGATGAAAAACTAACGCAAGCAAATGGTCCTAGGACGTACTTTTGTTGAAAGATTAAATTGAATCTTAGTTAATGTATTTAGAAGTCACTTGATGCGATAATTTTTGTTATAGTGTTTTGCATTCTATAGACATATCAAACATCAACAGCAAAATTAAATTAACAACGCCCTTTTATGAAACTTGAAACCGATTTATGTTAGGGGGCTGTACGTTGATTTATTCAGACGAAGACAAAGAAGTTATTTCTAGAAAATCCGTAATTTCGATATGCATATCTCTTTGAATTATACTACAAAAACCTTATGGATTAGTTCTTGCATAAATAATTTGCATCTCCTCAAGAATTATTTTCCTGGAAATGCTACCCTAGGAACGTTTCCATTTTCTTCTAAAATTTATAATATAATAAACTGGTCACTACTTATGGACCATCAATACTGCCGTATGCTTCGAAGAGGTGTAATTATTGATTTCATTTTTGCATTAGTTTGCAGTCCTGCAGATTGTTTACACTTCATTAAAACGTTTCGAAAAAACATTTACTTACCATAAGTACTTCAAAATGGTATCGTACATTTGTGCACCTAAAGAAGAAATCCCAACAATTGGAGCGTAAGTGCAGTAAGTTATTACGACAACAAAAAAACCTTTTAAATATTGTCAACCATTAAAGGATTTTATTTAAATTTTTTAACATTATTGAAATCATAAGAGAACTGTAAATTTCAAACACGGTTTTAGTACTGGTTCAGGCTTGTAGTATTTACGCCCCGCAGTTCAGCTTGAAGAATTCAATTCAAAGATTTTACTCCCACAAAATCTCGAGTCTTCAGTTAAGTTTTGAGTGTGGTTCAAGTCACAGAAGCCATTTCTCTTTTTGAAAATACTCTTCACCTCTGTTTCGTTTATGGATTAGACGTTTTTAAATGTACTAAATTACTGCAAAAACATCCTTACTCTTTCCCCTGAGGTTCAAAGATTCTGTAATAGCTTGGAAGATCAATCATGAGATCGTGGTTTGTTATTATTGTCAAAAATGTTTTGGGAGAAAACCTAAATTATTAATTAATTGAAAGGTTAGATTACTCATTCATCATATTCTCCACATTTTTTTAAATAAAGTACTTTTATTATTACAGAGATCGAAAGAATGAATTACGCATTTGAAGTTTTCAACACATCATCCTTACAACTTATTCTGAGGGTCTACAAATGGTAAGCTAAATCACTAAGATAAGAGTACAGTATTTGTTTACATTAGTCACACCTATATACTAATGAAATGTTTTGCATCATCACCCGTAGGTTTAAGTTTTTAATTAACGTAAGCATTTGACTAAAAATATAAGTCTTATCATCACTTGACACTAATTACCTACTGCTTTTTCAGCCGTTTAAAATGAAATCATCCAGCCTGCCTGTTGCAGCGAAAACTTATTTTTCGGAAGATTCAGTGCTAGCAACAGATGGATGGATATACATTAAAACTACCTACAACGGCGGATACTATTAACAACGCTTAAGCTCATGATAATTCCTTCACCTGGCTCACAAACATTCACAGACTGCACCACTTAATACGAACTCTTTCTTTATCTGAAGACTAGGATGGATTCATCATCTTCGCCATGGATCAGGTGAAGAGTAACATGCAAAGTAGTTAGTACACTGTTAATAGAGGTAACAAATTTCTCTTTTGGGTGCAGTTTATAATTATACTTATCATGAAGCATGACATCCTCAGAAAAAACTTAATGCATGCTCCTTATTGTAGATTTTACGTTTCAATTACCAAATTTAAGTTATTTTTCTAATTCAGCGTTTATGTACCGTAATGTCTGCAGAGTTATGTAAATTAAGTGCCGTAGTCTCGTCGCTGTTTTGTTTTACAATTTTCTATTGTTGATGGGGTACATATGGTACTAGTTTCATGCACACTCTACGCTGTTTTTTCACGGGAAATTACACGGAATATTCCTCTTTTTCTATCCTCTTTACTTGAATATTGTAGAGGTCCAAAGAATCAATAAGCTGTGTCGTTGTATAAGTCACAGTTGTTGATGAAACTATCATTTTTTTTAGTAGGAGACCTAGATGAAAGGTGGCTTAATGTCAGCTAACTCATCACTCAGGCGTACAAAACTTAAAACTACAGGACTTAGGATTTTTTATCGAGATCATTTTCATTCATGGATGATAGTTATTGTTTCATATCATTGATGAGTCTTATTCAGATATTATTGAACAGGAAGAGTTCAAGAATTCATAGTAGAACGCATGGATAAATCTTGGTAAAATGTTTTTTACTCTATTTTGAATGATCAAATTCCAACTCTGCATTCAAACCCCGGATATCTGGTTGAAATGTACTCAACTTGAGATCTATGGGCCTGTGGAATCTCTATTTAAGCATAGCTATTCCATTTCAGTATCGATGTCCCAAATACGACTGTGCACACTATTTTTAATGAAGCTTCAACTTAATACAGCAAATTTAATCTTAACTTATGCAGTGAGTGCATTTATAGTACGAATAAAATCGTGTCATCTTTGATTTACACACGTTTATAAGCTATCAGCCCTGAATGTAGTTAACGTGGTAGGTAGTGTTGACTTTGTCCCATCCATGACCCTTCCATTGACTTATTAACTACGGTCTGATCTTTGCAGTTTTGTGAAGGTTTAAATTAATTAATACAAACAATGTTGTGTATCTTTTGAGTATCATAATATTCGTGGATGTATAAGTATACAATGTTCTCGTTAAACCAACCTCTGTGGGTATAGTCAGAGTAGGTTTGGCTAAGAATAAATACTTAGTTTCCTATTTGACTTCTTCTAAAGGGTCACCGCAGAGGGTACTGTACAGTTATGATCTCGTTTTATCACCAACTCATTGTTCGAAAGATAGAAGACATAGGTTTAAGATCGCTAAATGCCACCGTATTCAACACTATTGCTTACTAAACTTACAAATACAAGATTTAGGATTTTTTATCGAGATCATTTTCATTCATGGATGATAGTTATTTTCTTACATCATTGATGACTCTTAGCCAGATACGGATGTAAAGGAAGAATTAAATAACTCATAGTAGTACGCATGGATTACCCTTGGTAATATTTTTGTTACTCTGACTTGAATGATAATATTCCAACTATGCAAACAAACCCCGGATAACTGGTTGAAATGTACTCAACTTGAGATCTAATGTCCTGCGGAATCTCTATTTAAGAATGGCTATTCCATTTTCAGAAAGTCGTGTCACCAGTTAGACTGTGCCCATGGTGACGTGGTAGGTAGTGTTGACTTTATCCCATCCATGACCTTTCCATTGACTTATTTACTACGGTTAGATCTTCGCAGTTTTGTGAGCCTATTTTCGTTAAATAAATAGAAAAGGCAAGATTGTGCTTCTACTTTAGTTTAAATATATATTGTTCTCGTTAAAACCATCTCTGTGTGTATAGTCACAGTAAGTTTACGTATCAGTAAATACTTTATTTACAATTTGACTTCATATAAAGGGTCACCGCAACGGGCAATGTACCATGTCTGAACTCGTTTTATCAAAAACACATTGTTTGAAAGAAAAAATTCACCACGGGTAAAATAACTGGACTTGACTACGGCGCTTATAGGATATTTGGCAGTAATTACTATGATACAATGTAGTAAAACTTCGGCTTCAAACGTGTTATGATGAAATAGAAATAAGTACCTTTATTATATACTTGTGAGGGTATCCAACAATTATGAAAAACATTAAATAAGCCAGCTTATTTATATACCGCTTTTTACGGCTTTTCTGTAGGAATAAAAATCATCGCAAAGTGAGTATGTTAAATAATTGAAACAAATACTGATTGTAAAATTACGTACGATCCAGAATATAGACTTTCAAAAAAGTTTGAACTCAGTGTTAATGTAGAACGAGACCGTCAATAAAAGTTGTATGTTCTAAAAGCTCAAATGTGATTTTTCTTTCATAAATTTCTTTCATATTTTACGTGCCGAGGTCCATATGGTTAGATAAGGTGGACGAGTTACGCATTATTAGGTTTATTGAGGGCTTAGGCTATGCTGTAGGACCGTCGCTACAAAAATTATTAACTTAGAACTTTGAAGTTTGACTATTCTTGGAAGGTTTTGAATTTTTTAAAAATGAAGGACTGTGTCGAGGGCCTTATGGATAAATGAGGTAGACGCGTTAGACAGTGGGAAGTTTGTTGATGGGTAAAGCTTAGCCGTAGGATCAGCGATGCTAAAAATATTAACTTAG
>JAQFZX010003673.1:0-11131 GCA_034682405.1 Hydroisotoma schaefferi | reverse complement strand
AGGTAAAAAATATTCTTGCAAATACTTCTGTTGTTAAGATAGGCTACCACCACCGCAGTGAATTCAAAAATGCATCGGGACACTTAATGAAATATCATATTCCAAGCATCGTACAATTTTCTCCAAGGTCATTCAATTGGACCTCCTGTCACTAGACCTCCTGTTGCTTCAGACCCCATGTCGCTGGACCCCGTGTCGCTGGATCTCCTGTCGCTAGATCCCGTGACGCGCTCCCTGTTTGTCCGTGGAAAAAGAAATAATAATAAAATAAACCAGAGCATGATGATAAAAAATGAAAACCACAACTAACTTTACAATATTCTGCAACCTCTCCGAACTCCAATGATTGTGGCAGTGCCTTTAATAACGAATCATGAAGTTGCAAAAAGTAGTGTAAGCACGGAAGTTGGTTAACAAGTTTTTGAAATGCGAATAGCAAATACAGGGGAAAGAATCGATCGAGCATGCGATTCTTTATTATCTCAAGTCAGTTAGTTGCATTACAAACAAAGATGACTTAACTTTCCTGCTTGTGAGTTGTGTGGAGTTCTATTTTAATCCCTAGTCCAATGATACTAGTTTATACTCTAACCGTGCAGGGCTAGTTTTTTGTAGTGCATGAGGTAATTGGCAGGTGGGTTAGGAATGAAATTGGGCTTACTTTGATTTTCCTTATTTTTGACGTGCTTCATTGTTATAAAAAAGAAGAATCCTTTTGTCGCATGCAATTTAACTTAAGCCGAAGCCCACTACCACCGAATCAACAACACTTAAAGCCTTGCATGTACACACAAAATGTCCATGCTAAAGTAGAGGTGGTCTCCACGGTGGTGCTCTTCTTGTTAAAATAATATGCATCAATAATGTCCAAACTTAACATGCAGCAATCCAATAGCATGATTTACATTCACTGTACAGCTTGTAATGTGCAAACAGAAACAAAATAATATCAAAGAGACAAGAATGGCTAACATGACATAGCATGTTCCCAAGGAAAGGAAGTAATGCATCAGGCATCAGCAGAGTAATTTTCGTAATTATATCCTTAGTGGAAACTTTTTGCAAGAAGAGTGTGATTCAAACGAGAAAAAACGTCATCTTTTGACAACAACCACTCTCCACAAACAAAGCATTGCTGGGACAAACAAAACGATATCATTTACTACGAACTTGTAGCACGCAATTATAGTCGTGGATGGACTTTTTAAAGCAATTAGTCTTCTACGTTATTTAGTTTTCTAGTGTAATCAAGTTCCAGTCGATTAATTGTCATGCCACTTGGAATTTCTTCCTGGTTCGTGAAGTAACACGTGATTATGATAATGACCCTTGTACTAGGATGTCAAGAGTATTGTATATACATAAGGATTTTTAGTAAAACAAAAAGAGCTATGAAATAAAGCCAAACTTTTTACTACACAATTAATCACTAGTTATTCGACGATGAATAAGTATCATACCATTACAATCGCAATTTATAGTCGCAGGATACTTAATAAAGCAATTAGCTTTAACTAAATGTCGCAAATTCGTTCCTCGCCGTAACTCGCAAAATATTTTTTATTTTTACTTTGGCATATTTAAGTGTTTCTATCAGAATATATTCAGTTCATTGCCAAATTGATTTTACGATCCGAATGACGGTGTACGCATGGTATTTACTTAATATGTACTCAGTAAGTGCCTAGTATGCACGCGCGACATAACGTTCCATATTTCAGGGATGTATGAAACTTATTTCACATTTGGACTGTCCGTCACACCCCCTGAAAGTCCGTTTGAATGCCCGTCGAACTGGTCAATGTTTTTTTTACAATGATCGCATAAATATAAATTGGAAAAGTATAACCATTACTGAGTATTATTAGCTCATGATCGACGTGACACATATATATTCATAAAGTGCATCCACGTAACGCGGTCCCTTTATAAATTGTACACTGTCTTATTTATGTAAACAATATAATAGCAAAACAGCATGCAGTCTAACCGCGTCTGCCTGCTGTCATAAGCACGACTAACTAACCACTTCCAACCATTTCAATAATTGTATAAAGTTACGAAGACTCAAGAAATCCAAGAAACTCAAGAAAGTAAATATATTTATATAATATATATATATCATCCTAAAGAAACATTTACTAAGGAATCATGAGTAGTTGGTAGGTAGGTGAAAGTGGAGAAAGAAAAAGGAGTAAAAAACGCTGAGGATAGCCAAGAAGTGAAGTGAGACATAGAAGCAATATATCTAACATAAATTGCATTACTTATTTGTGATCAGAAGCAGTTGAAAATGAGTATTAAACGAGCAAACATGGGTACATAATGATCTATTAGCTACTTTTACTTGGCACTAGGTACTTAAAGCAATGTACGTATTTGTTTCCCTTTTCTGAAGAATTTTGGCCATTCCTGTATATGAATAAATATTTTTTTAAATTAGGCTTTAAGAAACATGCCCAACTGAGCGCACTAGTAGCAGTGGTCTTACGTATACGTTGTTTAGCATTGCCTTGCCTTGGTCAGTTTAGTTTCGTACATAGAAGATATCATGTAGTAAAATATTTACAACGTTGGAGAAGAGCTGACCTAAGAAACTCCTATGTTTAGTGTCAACCCTATCAAACTAACGTATGAGGAAGATACACCGTTTAGTTTGAGCTTAAAACTCTGATATGCTTTGTCTAGATAGAATAACTATTTTCTATATTTGTTTGTATTGAGAATCTTGTTACAGGAAAAAAGGGACATGAATATGGGCACAAAAAAGAGGCAGTAAAAACTACCTACAACAGCTCGTAAATCACACTTTCCGAAAGAAAATCTTATGAGAGAGCAAGACATCGATCACTGGAAATCGATGAACTGATTAATTATAGCCGTTGTGATGAAGCTTCTTAGCTGTACTTTAGAGAGCTAGCCCTTCTTTCTTTTCTTGGTATCTCAAAACGTTATCCTTTTTTGTATTTGAAACGGAAAATATTGTTATCTAGTCATGAAGCGGTATTTTACTGTGGCGCAAAAACAGTTGACAGTTCCAAAAAATGCCAGCACCAACAAATTTGAAAAATTGGTCAAAAAGGGTTGACCGAGGGCTGATAGAATTTAATTGCGATATTATCTGGGGTACTTTCCAGCGTTTATACTTACAAACCTCCAGTATAGTTAAAGAAATTTCATGAAAAATAGTATAATAGGGTGAACACGAATAATGTAAATTAGCCAACTGCGTGGAACGATACGAATTTAAACCTCAAAATCGGCCCTGGACCCACTAAGCAAAATTTCGGAGCTGTGGTGTCATTATTTCTCGAGTTATTGGGTTGAAGGACAGACCAACGGATTACGTGGCTACATAACCAATTGACTGGGCTAAAACTTCAGCGAATTCCCAGTTTTTAATTTTGAGCAAAATGTTAGTGGGATCGTCTTCTAAAGCAAACTCGTCAAATGCATTAATTTTCTTGATGTGCAAAAGCCGACTTTCAACCTGTGTTACATGAGAAACTAGCTATAAATGTTTTAAAGAATATAGAGTACTATTTCGACTGTGGTTCTTTTCGTTTAGAATTTGCAAGAAGCGAAGAATGATGATGATGTACGATGCGTCTTGGATTGTACCCTTGTCTTTCCACATGCATGCTTGGTTGGGTTCATGCAAAATTATTTTGTTCATCCGGCCGGCTAATCGAACATGAGTTTGGAGGTGCCCAGCATCATGTGTCATGACCGGGATGACATGTCTATGATGACGATAGGAATACCTAAACCTTTTCTTCTCGGTAAATATTAAATAATGCTATAGGAGTATCTTTCAGTTACAAAGTTGCTGGAAAGTTTAAATCTTTACTTTTCTGCTACTTGTGCATACTTTAATACGTGCATCCTATTCATTTTTCCGGGTGTTAGGCATTTATCCTTGCAGCTTACGTATAGTGGAAGCAAACTTAGTCGGTGTGATCATGAGTACCTGCATGAAATACCATGATCCGGTTGGTGAACCATCTTAAGAAAACTGTAGATGTAAAATAACTCAACATTATTCAATTCGTTCGATGGTCTCTCAATTTTCAATTTTTCATACCAATACCGGTCAGCCTTGTCAACTAGGAGGGGCTTTTCTATACATATACATACACTAGACGTAAATAGCTGAATTGCAGGGAATATATGGTTTAAAATATACTTCCTCTGTGTTTGACGGAGGACATGTCATTAATATTCTCCAAGAGTTGCTCAACTGCTCAAACTGCTTTCACCTGCATGAGACGTGCGAAGAAAAGTTTGAACAAGGAGCCCACTGGCTCAACCGAATAAATTGAATCGGCAGCGGTGGTTGCGATATGATGCTACAACTTTAATACATGTTTCAATTCTTCTACATTGTACTAGGCCCATTGTGAAATAGAGGGTTATATATATGCTAGTCCTTAGCTATTTTATCTTAGCAAGAACCCTGCTGCAATTGCGACGCAGAATATGTAGTCTCAACTCGCATTTCGTGCCTGTTTAACTGTATTCTTGCCCTTAGAGTTACTCCAAGTTTGTGCCTAAAGCAGTGACTGACAATCCATAAGTCTATCCGCCCTCAGAAACCTACCCTACTCGGACCTTCAGCTTGCCCAACAGAAACCATCAATGCACTACAGGGACCTTCAATGGACCAAGCGGATATCATCAATGGACCGCAGCAACGCACTCATGTGTTCTCTTTTCCTCCTACCCCTTTCTACTGAACGTTAACATTGACACAATGAGGTTGTAAGACCTTTTCGGTTTTAGACATTCTAAAATTCCTTGGAAGTAATGGCTAATCTTGCAGTAGCCTCCTTTTCATATGTCTGGAGGTTTATACACGGCATGATAATTCAATACACATCCGTAGCTTCCGCACGAGCGCTCTTTGACCCCTTTTAAGTGCACTCCTGGACCCTTATCATTGCTTTCTTTGTTTTTGTTGCCATTTGATGCATCATATGTGTCTAAACGTCTATGGACAGATAAAAGCTGTCACTTCTTAAAAACGAAGTATTGCCCGTCCAAATTATACAATGCGCTTGGGAATGCACAGCGGTCGAACTCAAATGTGCACACACATTTTTATTTATTTAATCATACAATGAAACGTCCCAACAATACATCTGGGTTTTTACGCTTCAAGGAAACGCACGGTTCGGCACATGTACGCACATCTAGAAAAACAACTGGATTTTATTTAGATGGATTTCCATATCCTTGCATGGATAGCAAGCTCGGACATTATAAATTATATCATACGTAACTCACAGTTCAGCGAGATATTACGGATATTTGAATATTGGAGTGGAGTGAGATTGAAAAACAACAAACAAGATGAAATTTACCAAGTTAAAACTGAAAAAATACTGTGAAGATTCCAGGTTTGGTTTAGTTAGGTTGGAAGTTGGAGTAGGGTTCTATCGGACTTGATTTTGTTTCTTGTAGGTTACTTAATCGAAATACATGAGGCCTCCTGTTTAGATAGGATGTTAATATACGAAGGGCTTGAACTTACTTTTCAGTCCAATTCTATTGAAAATGTAACGAATTTCACAACCTCTCTCCCTTTCTTTCTGTAGTAGACCAAAGTACTTATCCCTCGACTCCGCTCTCTTTTCATCCAATATTTATGCTGGTGTATGAAATTTGAAAATATTGCTGACGTCTTTCAATGCATTGATACTGGCTGGTTCGTTTCTTTCCTCAGAAGGATTTGGAATTAGGAAGATCCACGAGGATTACTTTGACTACAGAAATCCTCCCATCATTCCTTTTGCTTGAACAAACATGCAAGAATCTAGCAACTCGTATCATAAGAAAGCTCAAGGAAGAAGGAAATAAAACGTATCTCTATCTTAAACATCCGCACAATATGCGAGGAGTAGTAGTGGTATGTGAGGATAGTTATGGAAGAATTGCAATAGGAATGATTATACTATTCCAAAAATTCTCAAACCCTTTCGATTTTTCTTCCTTCCCTTAGCTTAGTGGATAGAAGGAGCAGCTACCCTCAAATGACTATCCTTAAGGCTAAAGGAAGATGGTAATGCGAATGTACTCTATTTGGGATAGTTTAACTATACGATTCAATATATATACTGCTACAGGAACTGCCGCTACCGTTGCGAAGCAATCAGGTAAGTTTAAAATTGCTAAACCCCAACAAAAGACAAACTTGACAGATCTAAGCCAACTCTACAACAGGAACAGACATCATGAGGCTTTTTAATTTTGTTACTATAAACTCAGAAAGACGGCTGGTTAGTTGGCTTGGCTCCTGTAAAATACTACTCACTTTCTATCCTGGCCAAGGATGGTCGAACTCTATATTAGATTTCGATTGCCTTGATCCTGGCCCAAGACTTCCTGGAAAACAAGCTTTACCTTTAAAGGGGTTTATGATTATAGACAAAATATGTTCCTCCAGCCATCTTTTCCTATTCTAGTCATAGTTTGTAATTTGTATGCGATCGTACTATATAGAAGAGATCGTCTTGAACTGAACAAACTAAACTTCTGTATTTCTTTCTCTCAACTACGTAAAAGATACAAGTTTCATTTCAGTTTAACATCCGGCTGCTGGTGGATACTTGGGTATTTCTGCTATGCTGCCTCTTGTAATTCAATACGCCTCCAGCGAGAATAAAACTATCCGTCGAAGAAACCCAAAGCCTGATCTGATCTCAAGAGATGAGATGAGATGATGACCAACAAAAACCTATCCAATTTTCGTTTTGTACATTTTCCAAATTCAAACTGCCTTAAATCGTCAACGAATACTATACAAACCAACCATTATATTTCATTCACTTTACGCTCCTCATATTGTGTAGCTCTTTTAAGCCAGTAGGTAAGTATACAAGCCTTTCTTTTAGTTTTTAGCCCAGTCAATTGGGCTAAGGTAGCCACGCACTCCGTCCGTCCGTATGCCTACTTTCACGATAACTCGAGAAATAATGACACCACACTCCCGAAATTTTGCGTACTGGGTCCAGGGCCGATAATGAGATTTAAGTTCGTAAACCAGCCCAATCGGACGACGCAGTGACCCGTGGGGTCATATCGAAAAATATTGTTGTTTTACTTTTGTTCAAAAGTATCAAATAATGGATTATTTTTAAATCGAAGGTTTTAGGTACCCGTGGGGGTCAAATGGACCCTTTAGGATAAGAAATTTCCAAAAAATTGTTTTTATACTTTTATTTAAAAGTACCAAATAATGAATTATTTTTTTTAAATCGAAGGTTATAGGTACCCGTGGGGGTCAAATGGAACCGGTAGGGTAAGAAAATTCCAAAATATTGTTTCTCTACTTTTGAACAAGAGTAGCAAATAAAAGATTTTTTTTTAATCCGAAGGTGTAGGCACCTGTGTAGGTCAGACTGACCCCCACTGCTAGCAGAAAATTTTGAAAAATTATGAACCTTATTAGTTTTGTTGTAATAAGCAACAAATATAACATTACTCTTGCTAAAATCGGAAGTTTCAGGTACGTGGAACACCGAATAGTGACACAAGGCCTTCTTTTTTGTTTTAAAAAAAACCAGCTTTTAAACTCTTTGGTTTTAAACAAACTAAAAGAAAAAGGAAGAAAATAGACAGGAGAAACCAAAAAAGCCATATTCGTTGTAATTGTAAAATGTAACGGAGTACGGAGAAAGTAATCAGTGACTGTATGCAGTAAACAAGTTTACCTTGTAATTTTAGATTAAATAATGATTCAGTAAAATGTATAGTACAGCACCCGTAGCTTATATAAATTGACTGGGCTAATATAGCTGCTTGGAGGAGGTTTTAATTAGCATTATTGTTCAGAAGTAACGTGTACACCTCCTTATTTCACCCCCTGTATCTCTCTGTGTGTGCTTTTAGAAATTACAATCGTTTTCATATTATAATTAAAAATAAAAATCCCCTATCGTAATTTCACTTAATGTACATTCTGTAATAATTCAGAAGAAAGAGAAAGCTACATGTGGAGCTGTAACATTCATCTTTATGAAACACCGTTTCCTCAAACATAATAATTATTATGGAAGCTACGAGTTCCATTCAAATAGGTAGATAGAGATATAAAATACACTACAGATGATTTTGTACAAGGTTCAAGGAAACCTTGCCTGTAAGTATTGATGCATCGGTATACCATTGTTATCCCAAGTCTCTAACTGGGATTCAGGGACTCGAATTAAACTAACCAACAGAGATACACCATGCCAGGTCACTCACGGCACTTTTTCGGAACATCCTCTTCCTGGTGCATACAGCTAGGAAACGAAGCGAGATCGATCGAAGATGCCCGGTTTCCACTAAGTTTCCTTCCTAGCTCTATTTTCCCGGTTTACTTTGCTCCACTTCAAACTTTCAAACCGGCTTTTGTCCTATCAGCCATGCCAAATGCGTAAGAAATGCATCACCTCCTCCCTTAAAGAATATACCCTGCCCAGACACAAGAACTAGAGCTTAAGATAAGTTACATGTTTAGATACATTTTACACAGGGAGCTAGTGATAGTTACTTTCCTATTTGGTGTCAGTAGTTGTAGTACTAGAACACTAACTTGGAGTGGTAGACGCGTTATTATTACCGTATACATTGGAACAGTTAATACTACTAAAATATAACCTGGTCTGCGGAGAAAGTGAACTTAAAGTTTGTCTAGGGTTCGTTCGCTCTCAAACAACCTTGAGAGAGATAGATTGTTTTCCATACTAGAATGCTACCAGTGCCAGTACACACTACCAGAACTAGCTACCTAAAACATCCAAGACATTCGTTCCATATGACGCTTCTAATAGCTGAAATGTGCTAGAAAAACTTAAGGGACGAGTCTAAACGAGGAAGATACGTTAATATTACATAACAAGAACATTAATTTTATTAACTCATTCAATAGTGTAGATGAAATAAGACAACCAAATTATGCTTCAAAATTTACAAAAACAGTTATTTTGTTACCGTATTTCCGGAAATTATTCCGGATTATTTCCGGAGTTCATTTTCAATGGTCTAATTTGCAGGGGGAGTTATTTAGAGGGGGAGTTATTGTTCAACCCAAAATAATCCTCGATCTTTCAGGATTTGGTTTTAAAGATGACTTTTTTTGCCAATAATAACCTCATGGGTTTATTGCTAAAGCTCATTTTAAAATTAAATTTGGAATTAATCTCAAATTTATAAGTATAAATTGATAATTTTTCTACTTGAACTCGATGAATTAGAATTATAAATGTTTGGTATTAAATTTGATATAAATTATACAGTGGTATGTTTTATTTTCTAGCCGGATTAAACTATGAAGACCAAATAAACTGATTGCACAATTTCAATTAAGTTAATCGTAATTCGTAAAACTGAACCCACAAACTTTCTTTCAATTAGAAAAAAAAAATTATCTGGGTCGCGTCTGTCTTAAAATTGTACTGAATTTTATTTCTCTACCTTAAAAAACTTGATATTGCCTAGAAAAGGTAAAATTGATTGACCTATAGGATAGCTAATAAATTAAAGAATGATCGGTGTAGAAAAATTAAGGAAAATATTAGGAGATAATCGTCTACAAATTGTGATTTAATTTTTTTGAAGTTGTGCAATCAGCTATCGGGTATTTATAAATTTAAATCCGCCTAGAAAATCATAATTCATCTCAAATAAATCTGATAAAAAACATTAATAATTCATCCTTTATCCAGTTTAAGTAAAGAATGCTTCAGCCTCAGCCGATGTAAAACTGAGTATCCTTTTAATTTTCATTAACTTTAAAACATAATATTGATACTACCTGAACTGAAAATTCTGACGAAATTCTGCCTGAATTTTATTTAATTAAAAAACAGAAAACAATCTTCGCATAAAAATACTGCAGTGGCAGTTTCAATTGCTTCATCAAGCCTTAAGAGATAAATATTGAATTTCTGAGCTTCATTATAAGGTATAGAGAAAAAATGTGAGAGGAGTTATTCCGGGGGAGGTGTTTTTTTAATAGGGTGATTTGCAGGGGGGAGTTATTTAGAGGGAGGAGTTATTCCGGGGGGGGGAGTCATTTCCGTAAATACGGTAAGTGCTAAAGACTGAAGGATAAATCTCTAGTTAATGCTCAACTCTTTACTCCATAAAATGTTTTAATTACCAAGTTATGTTCCATGCTGTAAGCTAAATGTGCAGAATTTGGTAAGCAAACACAAAACTGGGTAGCAATTAGAACTACGGAGTTAAATGTTGCTTTCCAGAGACTTATAAGTGAGTGCGACATATCTGCTGATGCGGCATTTAAGAAGAATATTAGGGTATACGGAAATAAAATATTGATGTTCTTCCAAGCTAACGATAACATTCTTCCTAGGGTCCTACACTGAGGAACAATACTTTACTTCTTCTCGGAGAGAGGTGAGGTTAATGATTGGTAACTGTATACAGACGTATAATATTATTATCTGGAAATAATCTAGTGACAACGTCAATATTTGAGCTAGAGATAGATGTAACTTTCACCGCAGCGGCTGATCTCTCCTAATATACAATATTAAAACGAAGAATAATTAATGTATCAATTACCAACCAAATAGAGAAAGCAATATAATAAGTCGTTGTGATGTAAACTACTTTATAAGCAACACATTAAAACATGATAGTTGCTTTGGGGTCCATTACAGAACATCGCGACCAATGCACGCATATGCACTATCATCCTGTTATTCATATTCAGAAGGGTAGTTGGGGTTGGGACTTTTAATCTCTTGAATTTGTATGCAAGGCAAGCAGATTTGATGCATCGACGGAAAGTTCACCTGATAATCTCTGGAAATGAAGTAGACTGCCGGTCAGGTGGGTGGTGAACATAGCCTTAGAATTATAAAAAAAACAATAATGGGAAACAAGTGTATCATCGCAGACTATGTATCAAAGCTAAACTCTTCATAATTAGAATATGCCTTAGTGAAATATTGACTTTCGAATTCATCTCCTTTACACTTGTTGTACTTCATTAGTTTTATGAACGTTTATATCAAGGTATCTAAACTTTTGTGGTCATGGTGTTTTTTTATCTTGCAGGCGTAGGAAGGTAGAACTATTAGGCGTAAAATTTTCTCTAAAACGTACGGGACGAGATTTC
>JAQFZX010003672.1:0-11136 GCA_034682405.1 Hydroisotoma schaefferi | reverse complement strand
ACATCTGCCTCTTCCATGAAATGGGTTGTCAAAACTATGGTTCGTTGTCCCTTTTGTTCCTAAGAGTAATAAATATTTTACCCTTTATAATAATATTTATTACTCAACTAAACAAACAATAATGTGTAAATTTTTTATTAGCGTACTAAGAGTAAATTCCAGACAAATCGCCTAGCTTCTGGATCCAGTCCACTGCTGCATTCATCCAGGAACAAGATCTGAAGCATTTTGAGGAGAGCAAGATTTAAAACCTGATTGTTATTAACACAGTGCAGTATAAACTACCTTACTCACAGTTTTGATTCCACCCTTCATTTCCATATTAAAAATTAAACGTTGTCATATCTTACTCTGTTGTCTGTATTTAAGAGATTTTTCAATGTTCTAAGCTACACTTCCCCAGGGGAATTAACACCGGAATATAGTAACTTGTACCACATAAAAGATTAAAATAAATAACCTTAGCATCTCCAATTAAGGCACATCCCAGCGCAAGCTTTCGAAGTTGTCCGCCTGACAAAGCATTACCAAATTTTGCTGCTTTATCTGCTATTTGAAGCTTCTGAAGAAGGTCAGGAATCCTTGCCTTGGCTTCCGGTTTGCTCAATCCTTTCATCTAGAGTAGTACACCCTCGCTATATAATTTATTGATGACTTGGTGAACTTTGAAAAGCATAGCAAAATGCATACCCGTCCAAAGAACTCTAGATGTTCTGAAACGGTGAGGCTTGAGAAGTATAAATTATGTTGAGGACAAAAGCCAATCGACTTCTGGATTTCGGCTACGTCAAGTCGTACATCAAGATCGTTTACTAATGCCGTTCCTGAAGTGGGGGCCATCATACCTTAAATTGGGATAGATTATATAAAATGATGACATTAAATCAAGCTTTATACTAAAACTAATTACAAACGATGTAATTACCCGTTAGAATGGAGAAGGTTGTAGTTTTTCCTGAATAAAAAACAAGAATTTAATAGAATGTTGATGAGAACCCTATTTAAAATAAAAATACCTGCCCCGTTGTGGCCTAAAAGGCAAAATATTTCTCCTTCATTAATTTTTATCGAGAGGTTTTCAACAGCAACTCTGCCTCGCCCAAACTCTTTTCTAAGTTTTAAGACTTCAATAGCAACTTTTGCATCGGGCGATACTTTTTCAAAACTGTCGTTCTGGTCCATTTGACTTATCTCGTCTCTCATCGAAATAATGTCCGAACGTTGAACTTTTTTCTTGCCAAAACCCCACTCGGATATCTAACGCCATTTTAATATAAATATCTCAAACCCACGTCAGGCTAAGTGCCCATTATTATTTTCATGTAATGTTAAACCTACCTGAAATAAGTAATACCAAGGCTTCCTAATGCCATACTTTGATGGAAGTATGTTTTGAATGTAAATGGCTAAACTCCAGTAAAGCGCTGTGTCAACTACGAGCATTACCATGGCCAAAAACATATTGATGGAGTCGACTTGAAACGTTAAAGGAAAATCTGCAGGTTCCAGCAAGTTAGACCACTGAGCCCCAACTCCTATTATTTTGATTGGGCAGTTAAAAAACAGAAACAAACCGATACTTTAGCCTTACCTAATTCCATTTTTTTATTACCTTGTATTTCAAATCGGATTAGAATTTTCAAAGCGATTTGCATAGGAACGTGGGGCAACAAACAGTAACAAAGAAAAGAAATGGTTGTCGTTCCACTGTAGACTTTGTCGTTGCCAGTAAACGTAAACCATAGGACGATATTGGTAAAGAGCCAAAGTATATTTCCAACATTTAAAGCAAGTGTAGCTGAAAAATTGAGAAGTCAATGCAATTATGAAATGTTCACATTTTATGGCAAACTACCGTATTTCCGCTTTTAATTTCCGTTTTTAATGTGTCACGGATTGGAAAGCTTATTGGTAAATTATGTTAAGCCAAGCGGAGACAGTGACGAAAGTAGTTAAATTATGGATATTCACTGTTTCATTCAATGTCCTCAATATTTGTGCCATACTTAGTGACTTTTCATGTATAGATTTTGGAAATGTGGTACTTATCTGAAGCCTTACGTCTATCAAAGAATGCTGAAACCAAGAAGCAAAAGCTTGTCGCCCAACTGACGTAAAGTAGCAGCAATACCCAGAACAAGCTGAGGTCGGTATGATACAACACTTTACCACCGGATAGAATTATCACAATCAGAGTAATGCTAAACACCAAAATAATCAATGAGTTGATCATCCATCCCAACCAGATTATACTTTCAGATACTCCGTTCATTTTCATAAACTCCTAAAATGCATCAATTCTTAAGGGCATTTCATAAATCTTAATTTAGATTTTTTCAAAGTCATGCAAACCTTGATTCCCGTCTGTTTTTCAGAAACGATCAAGATAACGTTCGACCGGATAATAAATAAAAATCCGAATATCAACAACATTGGAAACAGAGTCGCCATTTCTTCTCCTGATGATAAACCTCCGCCTTTCTCTTTAAGAACCGGAAACGGGTGTAGGGAGACCTTGAAATTGAAATTGGCATCTGAGAAAGCAATAATTGAAAGGATATCATTAATTATACCCAACATTTCATTATGCTTACAGCGTAATCAGGATTGGTCCCAGTAAGGTTCTTGAACAGGACTCTGTCAATCTGCAGCTGAATTCCAGCCATACCTAGGCTGTCTGCTTCAGAAACTGTCAATGACATGACAATCAAAGCTTGATATTGCATGCTAGTATTTGATTTATAACAATAATACAACTATTGCAACTAATTTTGCTCACACGATTCATTTATAAATATTCCAAAACAAATAACGAAAAAGCAGTTTTAATTAAAATTGTAAGATACTGTTTATTTAATCCACTAACCCTTTCCAAACACGTTGAGTTTTGTTGGTAATGTTTCTCCTGAATCACTAGTAGTTCTGATTGTGTATGTGAGTTTTTTAGTTCCCAGACCCTCAAAGTAAAACGCTGCTGTGACCATTACACGCGGCTTTTTCTTAGACTCAGGTACTTCTGCTAGATACTTTGTCATTTCTGCAACGGTACTGAAACCTTCCAACTCAAACCTCGCTGCGTCAATTATATCAAAATCATAAAGTCACATTACTTCACGAAGATTAGTCCTGAATTTTAAAACGTGAAAGAATGAAAATATTACGGTTCGTGACATTTTGTGGGAAAGCCTCGATCAGAAGATCCTTGGCCGCAAGGGGCGAGTACAGCACTTGAGAAATTGTAGGTTCACCTTCTTCGTCTATGCCGTACCCCTCAAGCTGTGACAGTGCCCTTTCAAATGTTGTCTAGATGTTTTTTGAAACCAGAAAATGATATGAAGAATGAGTAATTCTCAGATAGGATCAGTTTGCTATTTAAGACATAAAAGGACTCAAATCAAGCCTTCCGTAGCTTTATAAAATGCATTTGTTAGACTCGACAATCCCGTTACGGACCCTTAACTCAACTTCCACGTTAAATACTAAACTAAACTGCTTTTTCAACCTCCCAAATTCCTACAAAAAATCCCGTATCAATATCTACAATGCTGTCTGAGTACATTATTTCAATGAAGCCTGAAGCCCAACCATTAACTAGCATTCAATTAAATAAGGTTACTACTATTCTAAAGGGGCTGGTCCTAGATGTAGCATGTAATAATCAGCTTTCTAAAAAGACGCTTCTACTCTTGGACAAGGGTTTGCATAACATCAATGGATTCATTTGGTTTTTGGTTAATGAAAAACAGTGTTTCATACGTTCTGATCAATTGGGTAGTGAGGAGCATAACCGTGTTTCGGTTCTGCTTCTGATTCTGGTGATGCCATTATCCAAAGTAAGAAGGCACATATAGTTGGAAGAAGTATTTCGAACGAGGTCACGATCCAATGCCGTTTCCGGAGGATAAGGTTTTTCCACACGATTAGCCATAGAAGCGATAGATAAGTGTGTAATTTTGATACTGCCATGTTTTTTTTGTGCAGTACGAATATAGTAATCGGTAGGGATTTACTTTCTCCAATGTTTAGCAGTAATAGTTTATTTTACTTCGGGATCTTTATCAAAATAAATTGATATTCTAGTCAAGGCAGTGGAAACCCCTCTAGTTTATCGGTTACTCTTTATCAAGGTGAAAACACGCATGTCGTTTCCTTGGTTTCCAAGTTTTTTGTAGTCCATTTTTTGGGGATTTTGTTTTTTGGGAAGAAGGAATAAGAACCAAGGCAATGGAAAATCTATATACGGTTTTCCACTACCTTGGGATAATGCTATGTTCTATTAGCTTCATATTCATGTTGACAACAAACAAAGCCTGGATTTTTGTAGTTTAACTACTTCGATTTGGTCATTACTAGAACGAAGTTTCTGTAAAAAGTTACTAATTGATGATAACATTATTGAATTTGTCATAAAAATGTTTTAGCTATGGGTAAATATATTTAATATGGGAGCATTAAATATCACGCTATCCCGCTATGTTATTGGCACCCGAAAACTGGGTTGCTCTTGTACGTTGGTAATGAAAGACAGTAATTAATTAAGCAGACAAAAAAGAGACGATTGAGGGCGTATGAATATATTTTAGCTAGGATTCCTAGGATGATGTTATGGATCGAAAAGATGAACTTAAGAAAAGAATAGAGAGTGGTCTGATTAATTGGAACGGTTTTTATACTTTATTGGGGGGGATAATTGCATTAACCGGATGTAGAAGAAGACACGATATTCCCGACGGAAGTCAACAGTACAGTTTGGTCTACGCCTAAAAGTTATACAATTAAAAAATACTTTGCACTGGGATCTTCGAAAAGTTTGCTGATTTATAATGGCATAAAAATTATTGTAACGAAGATCGTTTCGGAAAAGAATTACAATCTACAAGAGGACGTCTTCCTTTAAATAAATCCAAATGAATATTTTACAGAATCTCGATACGATTTATTGTTGGAAACATGAATTTCATTTCATTTCTTCGATTTAACCCAGAATTATACCAAGTTTCATCGTACAACCAAATAAATACTGCTTTACCAAAGCACAATAACAAAGGGTCAAATTGAAGTCGACAGCATAGTCACTTAAAATCAAATCAGGAAAACGTCCACAAATTATGTACGTTAGGTATTTCAACAAATATGAATTAACGTCTTTAACTATAATAAAAAACAAAAGGATCAACAATTGCTGGCTGGCTACTGTTTTGTTGAATAATTAAAGCTTAGGATTATTATGATTACGCACAGGTTAATTATTGTATGAATGTTGATCGGTCAGGTCCTGAGATTGGCTAGTTAAAACAACGATTAATTCGCGAATTTCCATACAAGCTTCGGTTTTGTTTTCAGAGCACTTACACAAAGTTCTATATACCGTATTTCCGGAAATTACTCCCCCCCCCCCGGAATTACTCCCTCCCTCTAAAAATTCTTTAAAACCTTTTCATATGCATAAAAATGATAATAATCTGTAAGATAATGAACTGAAAAATCAAGAGACCGACAACTCAATCCTTTTTCTTGGTACAGGAGGGTTATAGAGTCCTGGAAAGCTGTTCCCCGTGGAACAATAGTAAAATCTTTTAAGTTTTGTGGTACTTCTAATAACCCTGACGGTTCAGAAGACGGTTTAATTCATTGTTTTAAAAATGGTAGTAGTTGTAAAGGGGGACTGAATCTGTATAATAAATCCCAAAACCTTCCGGAGGAAATCAAATTGTAGATGAGTGTGAGGACGGGTATTAGAGAAATGTAGACGAAACTAACTTAGATGATATGTTAGAAGACTTGACGCCCGGACCCGACGGAGTGAGGAATGAGTTTCTCAAACATCTTCCAGACAATATAATATTGGAATTTGTAAATCTCTTTAACTCTGCCCTAACCAACGAATGTGCACCCAAGGCATGGGGAAACACTGAAATCTGCACAATTTTTAAAAAAGGTGACCCAACTCAGCCTTCCAATTACCGTCCAGCAGCACTACTTGGATCGATCTTGAAATGGTTCACGCAGATTCTTCTAGCTAGGATCGATAATCACCTAGAAAACTCGGAATACATTACAGAATATCAAGCCGGATTTCGGAATAAAAGAGGCTACCTGGACCACTTGTTTACCCTAATGGCTATAACCCAGATATCAACAACACTCAAAGGAGGAAAGCTGTTTGCAATGTTTGTGGACATAGAGGCTGCATTTGACTCGGCGGATCACGAAATTCTATGTCAGTCTATGTTTGACGCCAAAATAAGCGGAAAACTTATCAGAACCATCGCCTCAATCTACGAGTCGGCTACAGCTTGTATAAGAACAAGTCAAGGAAATACTCCACCAGTGCAAGTATCAAGAGGGGTCCTCCAAGGCGAAATACTTTCACCCAAGCTATTCTCCCTCTACATAAATAAATTGGACTCATACTTCGACGAATGCGGGTTAACTAGAGTTAACATTGATAACAAAAATGGGATTCATGTTTTGAAGTTTGCCGATGATCTGGTAATTCTTGCAAAAACCATTAACGAACTACAACAAAAAGCAGACGCCCTCGCCAAGTTTCTAAGTTCCATAAACCTCAAAATCAATATTAGAAAAACAAAAATGGTCATTTTTCGCCACCACGGACGTCCTCCCGTCTGCAAACTGTACTTTGAGGGGAAGGAGGTGGAACAAAGTGGTACATACACCTACCTGGGTATTCTGTTCTCCTGCGCCACAAACTTTTCTGCAGCTGCCGACACAATGGTCAAAAAATCACGAATAGCACTAGGAGCAACCTTTGAGACCCTTAGGAAGTGTAAGATGAGAAGCTGGCTGGGCCGGACCAAACTATTTGACACGGTAGTAAGATCGTCACTACTTTACGCCTCACCAGTCTGGGCACGGAACTATTTAGAGAAAGTAGAAACGGTTCAATCTCTTTTCCTAAAAAGAACCTTATCGTGCCCTCGGAATACCCCCAACTACATCGTGAGGGCTGAAACTGGAAGAGTACCCCTATCGTTGAACGTCTTGCGGCAAACCCTTTTATATTGGATTAAAATCCTTGAAATGCCAGAAGAACGACTACCAAAAATTTGTCTCCGAAGACTTATTACACTTGACAAAGCTGGGTTTAATGATCCAAATTACAACTGGGTTACAAAATTCAGGCAAACTCTAGAGGAAGTGGGAATGGGAGAGCATTGGGATACTATGGACTACCATGATGTCCTATATAACTCCAACAGCGTACTATTATATTTTGAAGATCACCTCAGAAGCCAAGACTTAAACAGAATTGAAAAGGGTACCCGGTACCCCTTCTATGCGGCGTTAAAATCCAACCATGAGGTCGAGAATTACGTACGAGAAGGAAAAAACATCACTAAAACAAGAATTCTAGCCCAACTGAGATGCGTAGGAGAGTCCATTTTGTACAACAAAAATAAATATATTTTTAACAAGAACATTCCATGTGACGTCTGCAACACAAGAAAGATGGACGACGTCTACCATTTTATTCTGGAGTGCCCTTTGTTTGACCCATACCGAAATTACTACCTCAAAAAGTACAACGTACATAACCCAACATGGTACACGCTACGACAACTCCTGAGATCTTCTGACCCTGACAAATCAAACGACCTTTTCCTCTTCACAGTTAAATCTCTTTTACCTCGTGCCTGGTCTAAGGAAGAATAGGGAACCAACCAATTTATACTAATATGCTGTATCACTTATCAAGCTTGCCTAATTTACAAAATAATAAGACATTATCTGTTTAGAAATACTTTTTACCCCAATACTGTAATTCTGTAAGAGATCTGGTGATGTTATGGGCGATGGCCCGAGAAACGTCAATAAACTCATACTCATACTCATACTCATACTCATGTTAGAAGACTTTGAATTGATCCAAATAGATTAGAACTTCAGTTGAGACTTCAATGAATGAATGAATGAATGAATGAATGAATAACAATGACGATAAATGCGTAGATTTTATCTGTAAAATTTGGATTTTATTCTTCGAAACTAAAATTTTGGCGAAAAAACCTGAAAAATCTGAGGTTATTTTGGGTTGAAACCATACCTCCCCCCTGCAAATGAGACCATTGAAACAATAACTCCCCAGGGGAGTAATTTCCGGAAATACGGTATATTTCAGATGCATCGCAATCTGTAGCCGACCTAAGTGTGGAGGGACAGCTATTTCAGACGTCAACATCTATCGAGTTAACAGCACTTACTACTCCATACTTTTTCCAGAAGAAATGCAAGAACGGTCAGCAGACAAAGAAGTTGGATTTTTGCAGTGCTCCTTTTGCTTTAATTATTTTCATCGGCATAACTGCTGCCTTTCCATGTCATTCCAGTCATACTTAAGCTTAAAGATATCCAAATTATGGTCGTGTCCCAAATGCTGCCCTGAGTTTGTTCCAAGTGATCATTTATTAAGGAAAAAAAGTAAAGTAAGAAAGCGAAGTGATTTTATTGTTAAACTTTTCCGAAAACTGCTAAGGGCCGATCTTGTACTCTTTTCTTTTTTGCTATAATTTTTTCCACACACATTGTATCAACTATTCTTCATAAAAATTGTACTTGTATAGATTATGGATAAGCTAGACTATGTAATATTTTGATTCTACATATGCAACTCGGATTTTCATTTATTGAACTAATCTCACAATGGAATTAATTATTTTTTCTCAATTTTACATTTTAAATGAGGACCTGACATTGGAAACAACGTGTACACTCATGTTATATGTCATTGTTCTTTCGAAAATAAACCATTTGAATTAAATTCAATTGAATATTTACAAAACTATGCGAAACTACATTATCTGACTGAACACAGAACTGAAAGCAACCTCAATCTCAGGTCGAATACCAAACAGCCACTGGGATTCGAAAGAGGCCTGGAATCTATTTAATGATGAAATAGGCCGTAAGAAAAAATGAGTGAAAATAACATCATTACATATTAAAGGTATAACCATAGCTGGGCACACTCCCCGGGGGGGGTAAAGCCGAGTAGTGTTTTTGAGGGGTGTGGTCATGATTTTGAGGGAGGGGTCGTAAAAACGTCCGAGGGCGAGGGGTCGCGAGGGGTGTGGTCGGTAGAAAGGGCGAGGGGTAAAGAGGGGTGTAGTAGAGTTGAATAAAAAAAGGAATATGGGTATGAAAAGATGTATTCTAGTTTCGAAAATGAAACCAAAATATCAGTTCTACATGGCGCGTTTGTTATTTTAGGTTTGTTTTTGTATTCAAAGTTCATTTATATGCCTTCATATTTACTTGTTATTATCGTGATCTATTATAATTTGATTTGATATAAAATAATACATGTTCATAAGTCACAAACATGTTAATCAGTTATATTTAGCCTTTGATTACAGACTTTTAAAGGCCTTCAAGCTACTTGCTTCCGTTTCTGTAAAAAAAAAAGTTTTGAAACTTTTGTTGGTCTTTTTTTAATTAGATATAAATATTCAATGCATAAAATTACGAGGGCGAGGGGCCTAGAGGGGTGTGGTGTTAAATGTTTAGAGGACGACGGGTGCCGAGGGGTGTGGTGGCAAAAAAGTAAGAGGGCGAGGGGTCCCGAGTGTAGGGTTGAGTAGAAAATGTTAAGGAGGTGGAGGGGAGTGGTTTGGTTTTTAGTTGCCCAGCTATGGGTATAACTGTAACAAACAAACAGCATATAGTTAAAGAATTTACTTTGAGAAAGAACAGTTTTTCACCATTTCTGAGGTTCCTGAATTGGACACAGACAGACCCTAATGATGATCCCAGGGGTGTTTACCAGAGTCCCTTACTAGATCAAATTGAAATAACTGAATATGATTTTAGAAGAGCAATTAGTAGATATCAAAAAGCCCAGCGGATTTGATATCTGTCCGGTTAAAATATTTACAAGTTATCATGAAATTTTTGTTCCAGTATTAACCAAAATATTTAATCAATCTATCTCTTTTGGGATATTTCAAGCTTAACGAAGAATGCGATAGTGGCCCCGGTCTACCAGAACAAGGGGAAAATGATCGCTCCTGACAAAAACTGTCCCATTTCTGTGCTTTGTATTACTTCTAAAATCTTCGAATCCAAAGTGACGGAGCACCTAGCTGATAACCAGTTGCTGAATGAGAAACAGAATGGTTTTCGCCGTAATTTCTCCACCCTTTCAGCCCTTTCTGTGGTTACATCACGTATCTACATAGCTGCAGACCAACGTAATTAAACAGCGTGCATATTTGTTGATTATAAGAAAGCTTTTGATAGTGTTAATCACTTAGTCCTTAAAAACCCGAAAAACGGGCGTACATGGTTTTATTTTGGATTGGTTGAGGTCCTATCTGAATGATAGGTATTTATTTGTTAAACAAGATGAAGGACTGTTCTAGGAATACCTTCTTAGAGCTGGGGTTCCGCAAGGAAGTATATTAGGCCAATTGCTTTTTACTATTTTTATAAATGATCTGCCTGATGGGTTGAAGCATTGTAGTATTGTTCTTTATGCGGACGATGTATGCATCTTTTTTTCCACTAAATCAGAATCTGAGCTAAATAATAAACTGAATAATGATATTTCACTTTCGCATGAGTGGAATTTAAGAAATAAAATTCTCAGTAGTATGAAAAAAACAGAATGCATGGTATTTCATCCAAGCAACCTTCCTGAAATTGAACTTAATATATAAATAGCTAGTAGAGCTCTAGCTAGAGCTTACTGTTTTAAATCCCAAGGCTTGTGGATGGATCCTAAGTTAAACTGGGAAACGCACTTCGAAAAAAGATGAAGTCGGGGGAAGGAAACGAGAAAGATGAGGGGGAGGAAAAACTGGGGACGAAAGAGCTTTAAATATATGTTGAAACTGGGAAAGTGTCGCTAATCGTGATAGGATGTAGTATAATGAATAATCTTAGTATTTAATATTGTATATAATTATAAGGATGACATGTAATATGGTATATAGCTGATAGATAGATATATTAACGTTGGTGGGATTGTGTGGAAGCTGGAGGTGAAGGAGAGGAGGAGAACGTTGTAGATTTAGACTCATTCTGGACTCGCTAGAATTAAAACCTCCTCCAAGCAGCTATATTAGCCCAGTCAATTGATATAACCTTCCGGGTGCTGTACTGTACATTTGCCTG
>JAQFZX010003671.1:0-11146 GCA_034682405.1 Hydroisotoma schaefferi | reverse complement strand
ATGCTATGCTAATCCCTTTACCTTACTACTACTACTATTTACTACTACTACTACTACTACTACTACTACTACTACTACTACTATTTACTACTACTACTACTACTACTATTTACTACTACTACTACTACTACTACTACTACTACGACGACGCCTACGATTACTACAACTACTTCTACTGATGCAACTACTGCTACTTCTACTATTTCTTGCTACTATTTGAGATATTCCAAATTTTGCTAGTCAACAGTCCGTTTGTGAAGAAAAAATCAATGGAATCTCAACCGTCGATGATGGTAATGCGTAAAGTTATGTACATGCCATCCTAGGAGATAAGGGTGAGAAATTTTTAAAAAAATGGTGACAATCGGCAAATTTTAACCTTTCTCTTGCATTCCTTGTGATCTTTGCATATAAGGAGATATTTGCAAACTTTCTGGATACTAGATCCGCCCATGGATCTAAATGGAACACAGATTTAGACATGTCCTTGGAAATTTTCCGGAAAATAGTCAAATATGTTGCAATCATATGCATACTTGCATTGATGATATTTTTAAGGATGTCGGACATTTTTAACCAAGTACAGTCATTCATTTTATTCTCAAGTTTTATTTTTCATGATTTTATGTTTGAACTTTGCCAGTAGGAGAATTAGTTATATAGCAGATATACACATTCAGGGAATCAGTAGTTAATACTGGAGAAAATACATGAAATATTACGAGTTCTTTCTGTGCAACAGAATTCAGATTTCATTGTCAACCGTAACAGGCTTCTACTGACTGAAGCAAGTTTGATGAATAAATATTAACTCTTTTGAAATTCTACAACAAAATAAAACAAGTCTCATTCAAATCAAATTCAGGACTTTGATAGCATCCGCCTCCTTGCATCAGAGTTGTCGGGTTTAATGCAATGAATCAAATGAATTATTAAAATCTCCATTTCTAAGACTTTTTCCATCCAGAAAGATGACAACTGGACCGATGTATTTAAAAAAAATAGCATGCCTCTAAATACTTTGCTACAGAGCTGGGCATTCATTTCGCAGAATATATTACACAAGCTAATAATATAAATTTCTTTAAATAGGAAAGTACATCTAATTTTTCATGGATTTGATAAAATAACGTTTTGATAATATATAATATTAAGCGTTTTAACTAACGAATTTTCCTCTTTGATGTAAATAACTCGACTGATTTTGTTTGAATTATTACCACTAGAAGTAACTTCATTGCGATTTATTCATTTCTTCATCCTTTCCCTTTTTAGATTACTCTGGAAGCCGTACGTCTACATAACTAGCTGGCGTCCATTTATAATTAATACACTCTTCAGCAACAGGTTTTGCTGAAAGTAGGCTTATAAAATTACACAGTATTATTAAAAAGAACCATACACCCAGAATTGAATAGCACCCTCCTGGGCTATAGCTCTACTTCGAAAGGTTGGACTTCATTGGAATTACTTTCCCTTTTATTAAACGTGGTTCGTTCGTCCAAGTTGAAAAGCTCTACGTCTGCGTTTTTGTGTGTAATCTCTTGAAATTACATTTCTGAAAATTCAATAATGTCCAGTATCTGAAATCTCCTTCTCTCTCCCTCATAAATTCAAGCAGCAACAGTAGGTAACGGCATGACTGAAACCTTATAAATATAGTATCCAATTAATAACTAACAAGTGAGCCAATTAATTTGAACACATTTCCTGATTTTTGACGGCTTTCTCGAAGCCTAAATATTAACAATCTGCCGACTTTATTTTTATTCGTTAGATAAGTATTAGCATACTTCAAATCAAACAGAAAGCCGTCCATGACACTTCCAAAGTTTCATCACAGCAGCCGCTATCGTATTCCTCTATAAAAAAAATGAGTAACTAACTTTCACCAAGGAATTTATCATGAAAATGCCAAGTCACATTCGGATTTTAGACCCAAATGAGCTTGAAATATGGTAGGAATTGATCAATCTGATACTGATAAATGAAGTGGGAGATTATTTAGCAGTCTATTTGCTTGCTTGGGTAGCATTTTTCTCATTCTGAATTCAAATTCCTCTTTAATGCCAACAGATCTTCTGATCACTATCGGGCTGCTTCATTTCCTTCGGAATTCTCAACCACCAGAGAGAGAGAATAAACTACTTTGAAAGATGAAATATGATTTGACTGACTGGTTCGGTATCTCATCTCCCTTTCTGAGAATAATACTCCAGCATTGCGTGGGTTTGATGGAAGCTTGAGTTGAAGGGAAGGTTTACCTGAGATGGAAATTTCAAACGTAAGAAATATAAATGGGAATGATGACGACAATGATTAGAGAAGATTAGTTTACTTGGCTTTCTCATTCCGTTGCTTATGTCCGTACTTATCGTCCACAGACAGTTCAGTAGTTCGTCATTTTGGAATTGGTACAAAGCATTTACGTATAGATTGCATGGTACGTTTTTTTAAATTAAGATTTGCTTTAAAAAATTAGAGGATCGAAAATATATATTTGTCATAAACCTTTATTTAACTGAGGTGGAGCAATTTATAGCCAGTTGTACGTTTTTCACTTTATAAATATATAGAACTATACATAACATGGAAATAGCTAGCTTCTTGTATATTTTAACTTTGGAATATTAGACGTCATGTATCGTTTGAGTGAGATTAGATACACTTTGATTGTTTTGTTACAAGTTTAAAAACTTCAAGCAATTTTCTATATTGACTTTCTATATTTTCTTTATACTTATTTTAAATAAGTATAAAGAAAGAAAGTTTATAAATAAGTTATTTATAAACTTTAGTACTTTTACACGCAGACCCGATAAATATCCTGATTTATAAGAATCTCACCCTTTCAACAACAGCAGCCCACAAACCGCCGCCGCGGCTTATGTAAAAAAAACATGTTTTGAAGCATGTTCAACAAGGTAGAGATACCCCGTTTAACATGTGAAGGATAGGCGTGCGGCTTAATAACGAGGGTGGCATATGGGCGAGGATTCCGGGTACTCAAATTCATTTGAGTAATTTTCAACTATCCGTGCCCTTTATGAAATATTACAATACTGTAATGTGTACAGAATCCTTGCAAACGGCCCAAACTAAACCATTTAAAATTAAAACCATATATTCATGTAACCGTCCATCTTCCTACAATTCTTTTCTTTACACAGGAAATTATCAAGCTCCTGTGATGCAGACAATGAAATGAATAAAATGCGTGAAACTCCTATAAAATTCCCTATTACGTTTTAACTGAATTCTGAAACTATATCCCCGTGTAGCAGCCGTTCGATCTAGAAGAAAGCCGAGATTTTAAATACTAGATAGTGAAGCCCATCATTTACATCATTCATCAAAGAATTAGAGAAATTCTCGTTTCATTAAGTTGAAACGTGTAGTTTTTGTTCTCATTGTTACTTCTCATTCTCAAGCTCATTTTCCACTCCGCTTTCCCCATCAATTGGAATTGCCAATCGAAATCTCTGCATCAATCTCTGCAAACATATTTGTATGTGTAGATCCCATAGACGAACAATAGTTAAATTCTAGCCTTTATTACAACCAACTAACCACACTATTCGACGAGAAGTTGTAGCAAATGCCGACATTATAATGTTTACATGCAATACGATACACGCAGTAGTAGATCGAGTTGCATCATTTAAAAGGGGCCTTACTTAATAAAATTTCATTCTGCCGTAGATGCACTATATTCGTAGATGTTTTGTAGGTTAAAAGTACAGTAGTCGTTTTTAAAATGCAGTTGTTGCTGATAATAGGATAGGAAGTAGCCAAGCACATTAATCAATTTACTGGATGTTGACTACAGAGTTGAGGCAACGACGGCAAACCGAAGCAAGTTTATTGAAATTACTCAAAGGACCTTGGAAAAAAAGTTGCAAGTTGAGCAAGTCGTACAGGCCTAGTTCTCGTAGTAAATATAATTATAAACTTTTTAATCATCTTGCAGTTCATTATAAGCCTTGCATCTTGTTGTGGAGAAATTACATAAACTACATCTCGTCTACTAATACAAAAAAAACTCATTTAAACGTTGGGTTTCCCCGTAGTTTATTATTTCATTGCATCAACAACTCTAAGAAATACAGCCACGGCCCACGGTGAATTTATAGTTCTAAAAAAGAGTATGAAGACAGTAATTGGGGGATGTAGGGTAATAATTTACGTCAAATAAAGTGCCTGTAAATAAATTACTTAAAGTCCATCTGTCCTCTTTCCTATCAAAGTATCATACAATTCCATTTCCATTACAATTCCTCTCAGTATGCATAGATATTTTTAGACGTTTCTCGTTTCATAAGTAAGAAAGTCTTTTCTAGGAAACAGGGGGAAAAAAGATGAAAGTTGACAAAGAAAATATTAAAGAGATGAGTAGAAATGTGTGACATCTCAACGTGATTTTATTCCGAAAATCCTCTCTCTCTTCCACCCAGAAAGTCATATTCAGTTATGTTTGATTTAGCTGGAGTTGACACCCTCTCTCCTCTTTCACTTCGAAAAGAGCCCAACTTCTCTGCAGAAAGACTCGGAGAAAAGAATCTGAATTTTTCTGTTATAACTTATGACTTTTAAAGTATATCATTATTATTAGTTTCACCAGAGCTGCCGACAACGGGTTACTGGAAAGACGAAGTGGGTTTATTATCTCTGAAGCTGTACGGAGATTCCTATTATTTTTAAGCCTTTCCTTAAGTTAAAAAAGTGGTTTTAGGAACGAATGAAAACTAATACGACGGGTGATATGCTGCTACTACCACCAATGGTGACTGGTGCTACTACGTCTTCTACTTCTACAATGTACTACTACCAATACCACGACTACTACTACTACTTACTACTGCTACTACTACTACTACTTCTACTACTACTTACTACTAATACTTACAACTACTACTACTACTACTGCTACTGCTACTACTACTACTTCTACTACTACTACTACTACTACTACTACTACTTACTACAACTTACTACTTCTTACTACTATTTACTACTACTACTGCTACTACTACTTACTACTTCTTACTACTATTTACTACTACTACTGCTACTACGTACTACTACTTCTGCTACTATTTACTACTACTACTGCTACTACGTAACAGCAAACTGTAAAGGGCAGTTGACATTTAGCTATTCATGCCCTTAAATAAAGCCGACAATTAAGTTAGGAGGTAAAGAAGCGACATGGATTTTAAATCAGTTGATACAGATATTTCTTCAAGCATTTGTCCCACTTTCTTTTTACCCATAAATAAATATAATACTTGGAGAAAAAAGACAGCTCCTGTTACACAAAAATTAGAATGCCCAATATCTAAGGTACTTTAGTGAACTTAATTTGTATCTGCGCTCAAGGCACAAACGCAGTTTCTAAAGAAAATAAATCCAGTTCACAGTTTCCAGTATTATTAATTAATATCTACAGCTGAATAACCATTTCTTGAGTGCTTTCGTTTAAATTTTACTTCAAATAAAATACGAATTGTTAAATTGAAGTTATTAGATGAAATTAGCCTTCCCGTTTTGAACCACCTTCTACTCAACTGCAGCAAAATCTAGCATATAGGAAGGACAGGGGTGGGTTTGTTACTCTGAATTCCAGTGTTGGTGATCCTAGTTGTGTTGGCTTTGGTAAATTTGAACTGACAGTGTTATTGGTGGCTGTCTTATTCAACAAGATCTTTGACAAGATTTCCTTTCCCAACTCTCACCAAAATACCAATAACTATCACTTTTACTTCCATCCTACTTTCTACAACATGACCACTTCTCCATTTCCTAGCTCAGTTGTGTGCTCACTGCTCATATCCTCATCTGTCAATACCAACATGGCCTTTAGTGTTTTTTCAATACTTTTATACTTGCTCGCCATCCAGAATCTAGAGTATCCTTGCCATTCTTGTCATGTCTCGTGTCCCCACGCAGAAAGCAGTGAACATAGTTTTATTACTTTGGATTTTGCAGATATTTATATTCCAATAGATAAAATTTATATTTAAACACTTTCAGATGTTTGAGCAGTTGGAATAAGGATAAATTTGAATTTTAAAATGAATTACAGTGGAGGGATAGATGCTATTCTTTACCTCTTTAAAGCATGTCTCTCTGCCTATGCATGAGCTTGATCCGATAACTCAAGAACGGGTTTAGTCCTTTTTTCAGTGACAGTTTCCTCTTATTGATTTTAAAATAATAGGCAATTGTTAATAATACTTTGGAAAACTGAAGAACAGGTTGCTTTACACTATTTAGTTATACTTTTTATGGCAATTACTTTCTAATTTAAACGCAAGGATGGTCCATAACACCCGCAAACCTGTTACATATCGAAGGTCCTTTAATTTTTTGCAATGCAAGATACAACGGTGAATTATCATCCTCTAGGAATGCATATGGACTAATTCATCCTCCATTCCAAGCAGTTTTTATTCTTATCAATAGACTTTATTATCAAAAAAGCCCCCATTGAATATAGTACAGGACATAGCCCTCAGTTTCTAGTAATTTGTACTAAATCAGTCAAGAGCTATCTACAAAGTAGACGTTCGCAGAAACGACATAAACCTTATGAAATCTGAAGACTTTATCATGAAATGTAGAAAGCCCCTGAGATCAATCAAATCGCATAGGCCCAGAAATAAATTAAATCACTGCAAAATCCAACTGGAAAAGTCCCATCCTAAGCTTTGTCATTGTCTACTACTCAACTTCGGTACACCTTTAAAGTAAAAATCCGATTCCTACAGCAGTATCCTCTTTCTTTGTTAGAGACAATTGCTCAAAATTTGATTCCCATCTAATGAAAAATGGAAAGGTTTGAAAGTTGAGTTGCGGACAAACCAATGGATTTGCTAAATGTAAAGAGACAAACAAGTTTGTTTCTACTTTCCAACTGACAAACTATCCCTGCTCAAATGTCTCCTGACTCGAGGAATAACGACACAGAGATAAATCAAATTCGTCTTCTCATCTTGTCAACGTTCACAATAAACAACCACAGACAAAACTATAGACTCCCTGTCAGTCACTTTGACTTTCATCATCTTTGTCTTTAGCCTTTAAAGGAAGACTCTACACAAGAAAGCTAGACTACCTGGTTTCAATTCAATTCAACTGGCTCCCACAACTAGGAAATCTAACTTAAAGGGTTCTACTCCTTGAATTGCATGCCTTGAGGAGTTTTCTACGAAACAAAAAACCATTCTTCTTTGGAGAAACGATCATCAGCATCACGGTGGTGTGATGACGGTCGTCCAACCAATCTACTTGTTTACTTCAAGTCACAATGGGCAGAAATATTTCTACTCTTTGAAGAATAGAGAATGAACCAGAGACCCTTAGCTTCGTTAAATTATTTTGAAACAAACTTAAGAAACTGTGGCCCTTTCATCTTGGCTTTTACAGGCATTACATTTTGAGAAAGTGGGGGTTTTATTGATGCTTCGCTTGGTTTCTTTTAAGAACCGTTGGCTTTCTATATTTTACTTGGTTGCTGTTCCATATTTTACTAATTAGATTTCCATTAATTGTATACGCACTTTGTAGAATTATTCAGAAAAGTGCGGTTTTAAGTAAAATTGAAACTAAGTATGCAATAACAAAGTCAAATATAAAACCTACCATGTGGCTGTTCATTGAAAACATTCTAACAAAACTATTCTTACCGTTTGACATTTCCCCATTCTCATACATTGTTTGGAACTACACACTTCGAAATAGTTTACAGCCTTTGGCCGACTCTTTACCAAACTTTTTCCAACTAAATAACAAATTACAACAGACAGTACAGTAAATAGTAGATTGTAGCTCATATGAGCAGGTCTTATAAAAGGGGTTTTTGACTTAACATGGTAAAATCCTCTTAACTTTTCATCCTATTCCTGGGGCTAGGTTTCTAGCCATAGCATAATCCAACAAAATACGAAGTTTCAACAAACTACCGTTTAGTAACTAGATAAAAATGGTGAAGAAATGACAAAAAATGTAGCAACCTCAACCTCAACTATCTGGCTAACTGTCCTGTCCGTCCACCATCCACCAATCCCCGGAGGGTTTTTATTTTCCTCTACTCATCTTTTTGGTCTACGAGTTAAGTTAACTTAATGTAAGGGAAAAGTTTGACATGAATGTCTTCTTTATTCTACTCCGAGTCTTTATAGTCTTTATAATCTTTCCTCGGCAAAATTCAACTGCCAGTTCAAAGTCCTTTAAATAGGATGACCATCATCATCCTCTTCTCAGATATCCTTCTTCTTTGGATTGGACGATCTTGCAAAATCGGCAAAAAGTAAAGAGAAAGACTGGCTAAGCCTGAAGGCTGGTTTGATTTGGTTGAGAAAGTATAAATTGCTCAATGAAAGTCCAAACTTGACCACTCTCGTCTTATTTTATAATGTTGTAGACCTACTCCTCGATCGATCAGCACTATCGAGATCTGTAAAACAGGACATTTCATTGCCCCTCACTATTCAATCACAACTTTTATAGTCAATTTATAGTAGATTGTATAACTGAAGAAATCTTACATTTTCTACACGTGAAAGTTTGTCAAATTTAATAAAGCATTGAGGTTCCAGTTCTAAAGTTTTTAGGGTAGTTTTCATGCATACCATTCTGCAATCTATATTTCTGGGATAACAGGGTTTTGTCTACCCGACGTAGCAGGAGTCGCCGATAAATGATAACCAGTATGGTTATCCTATCTCTAAGGTCTTAAAATAATCTACGTGCAGAATCCTCAAAATGAGACATGGACAAAGTATCCAAACCATTGAACTTTATTTGCAGGTTCTAAAACTAACTCTACACGCAACTATTTTAGTTGACAATTTAATTGAACGAAGTAATAATTTAATTTGTAGACGGCTTTAAAACTAGGCCCAATTAACTTGCTATTTAAACATTTAAAACACTAAAACACAAAGAAAACTCATTTTACAAAATGTACGCCGAAGCCACACAACAGACTTGTATGACCAAGGAGGAACAAATTCATGGGATTTGACCATATTTTTACAACAATCAATAAATAAGCATTTTAGTATTTTAAATAAGGGGAAACTCTATGAGGCCGAACCTTCTCAGTCTTATCGTTCATCTTCCTTACATAGTTCAAAAACCGTCGTACAAACCCTTACCGTATACCTTTCTAGACACCTAAAAGCTCCTTTTCCCGACAAATATGAATATAATAAAAAGTCTAGAATATATTGGTGACAAATTTATTCAAGCCAAACTCGTGATTATTGCTAAACCCAGCATCTCAAAAATACACCAGCTTTCCCCAATCGTTAAACCTTTTTACCACTTTCCTCTTTCTTCTTGATCTCGAATCCCAATAAAAAACACTTGCAGTTCTAAATTGAAACATAAACTAAAAATGTAATTATTAGGACCTGCTACAACCAGTTAGGATACTTGAAAGTCAGCCTTTCATCCTAATATTTTTATACTTTCTGAAGCATGTGAAAGTTGTATTTTCTAATCTTAACAGTACCAAGGCTAATTTTGTATTGTAGATGCAGAAAGCTAGATGAATAACCCTTTTTGCTGAAGTAAATCCATGTAGAGAGTCATAGTTGGAGTAAGAGCGGTAGCTAAATGTGTAGTGGTTCTATTAATATTAATTTTTGTACACGGTATTACTAAAAAAAAGTCATGTAGTAGTGTTATACTCTGCTGCTGTGAAAGCTCTCAAGGGTTTCTTTATTGCTGGTTGTTGTAAAAGGATTCATTAATTCCCCTCAGTCAGTGCTCAGGCCGTCCTTGGTAGCTCTAAAGGCTAATAAATCCCGACAGCTTTTTATGCTTGATTTATTAAAATTTCCATCAAGCCGTCACTCCTATAACATCTCTAGTTTTAGCCCAGTCAATTGGGCATATGTAGCCACGTAATCCGTCCGTCTGTCGGTCTGTCCGCACAAGATCTCAGAACATACCAAACCGATCTGTCTGAAATTTTGTGCAGTAGTGGTGGCAACCCTGCCAAATAAGAGCTGTCCGAAAATGTAACTCAATCGGTCAACGTAGGGACCCACAGGGGTTCCAAAACCCCCTATGGTCTTTAAATAGCGAAATAATAATTTGTCTACTTTTGATTGAAAATCACAAAAAGACCAAGTTTTACGAATTCGAACATTTAGAGACCCGTGAGGGTCAAAAATACCCGTTGGGGTCCTTAAAAGGAAAAAAATCGTTTCTCTACTTTTGAGTGAAAATCACAAAAAATACACTATTTATTACGAATTCGACCATATTTAGAGACCCGTGCGTGGAGGTATAAAATAACCCAATAGAGTCCTTAAAAATAAAAAATAAATTTGTCTACTTCTGATTTAAAATCACGGAAATCCAATTAATGTTTAGGGAATATAATATTTAAAGACCCTTGGGGTACCCAATACGGTCATTTAATTACTAAACATAGTTCATTTTATTTTTTTAAGAGGGAAAAAGGGAGGGGTGTGGCGGCTTAGCCCCACATAATAAAGCTTTTATTTCATTCTAATCAGATGAAATATCAATGGACTGGGCTCACATAGCTGCTTGGAGGAGGTTTTTCACTACTGCAGCCGACAAGTTGAATCCAGTTCAGTATTGTATTGTGTTGGAATACGTACTGATGAAAGAGGTTTACTGGTTTGTATAGATGGTTGGCTGAGTTAATCTTACTATTCGATATTGGAGGAGGCAGGATAGTAGTACTAAAAGTAAAAAGATATATGATGAATAAAATGAATGGTGAAAGTCTCACTCGATACGTTATAAGTCCAGGGTTAGAAGACAGAGCCAAACATAGTGTTTCTTGATCAATTTAACAAAACATCTATTTATCCTGTACCAACCGAACAACATGAAACATCTCTTTTTAGCAATTTAGAAATTATAAGGAAGGATTATGAATTTTAAAGTCAAGTCTTACAGTTACAACTACCACCTGGCTACTACTACTACCATTATTACCACTTTTACTACTTCTACTGTTGAGACGGCCTAAACCCTACCCGGTGAAAAGGTCTATCTCTAAAGTGTCGTGGGTGTGGTTAGAGGAAAGCTTTATTAGTTAGGGTAATGGAAACGGGGAAATTGAGACGCTGGAAACCTGTATCTCTTGGGTTAGATT